>DWTT01001826.1:0-10943 GCA_018250895.1 Carterocephalus mandan | reverse complement strand
CCTAGACCTCCCGCAGACTGTCTGCGGCTTACCTTAGCTAATTCATCAGTACGATCATAAATATAATAACGATATGTATGACAGTCATTACTAGCCAGTAGGTAAGCATAGAATAAAATCATATAATCACATGTTTACGTGAGTACGTCAGTGAATGAGCTCTTTACAAATCCTCGCCAGCATTACTTTACACGTTTGGGGTGAGAGGAAAGGAATTAAATGCGTACCGCGCTTTATAACAACTTCGTTGATATTTAAACCCAAGGAGCGACTGTGATCTGCAACGAACCAGAACTAACTATTTAGTTTCTAAGAATTAATGTCGTCTTAGTAGGATCGTTTTCCACTACGTTTTTTTTTTATCTCGACCATATTCATAGTCAAGCTATCATAAAATCTTTATATAAATTTAAAGTTAATTATACATATGTAATATTATATAAAATTATTCGTGGACACCACCTAGATATGTCTATGTTCTCACCATACTAAGATGTTCTTGTTGGAAGTTAAAAGGTCAAGTGTTAACTTCGGTCCGACTTCAGTTTATTGTTATTTAAACTATTACTAAATTACATGCCTTTACTCCCTTACACAGAGTTTCTGGATTTAAAGCTTACTTAATGTGTTTGTAACGAATTAGCAGTATCATGAACTATCAACTAGTAAACTAAAGAGATTGTAAGAAGTTAAAAATCTATAAATATCATAAATTCAACAATCTCCACCAATTCGCATTAGAGTAGCGTGATAAAGCACACTCCCCCCATGCCCAACACTGGGACGCCAATTCCTGAGTAACATTACAAAAAGTTAACTCGGACTATGAGAGGAATAGCAACGTAATTTGTTAATTCCAAACTATTCACGAACCGTCAGCTTTGGCCGTCAAAATACCTCGGTACAAAGTTAAGTCTTCAACTCAAAGCTTCTTCAACAACGTCTATTATTTAGCCAATTTATTGAGGCACTTCGTGAGTTCGTTAATCTACCCCTTTCATATGCCAAGGGAGTAACATCTGATGCGTTGCTAAGGGGAATGGGAGCTCAATGTAAATTTGTGTTTTTCTTTATACCCCAAGATTGATGAATTTGTCGCGTGACTAAGGTTAATTCTCCAAATTATATTATACGAATATTATGCTTATCATTTTACAAGCGACTTAAATGTTGTAGAGATCTGATTAGTCGCCTTAGAGTAATAACCAACACGTCAGGTTTTTTTACAGTTCATAAAATTGTTAAAATATAAATTTTGACTTTTTTAAACATTGTTACCAATGAACTATGTTGAAAAATGAATATTAGATACATGAAATATATTCGTGGAAATCTTGATTTTTAGTGAGTTTTTCATTAAGTTACATTACAAGTTACATTAACGAAAATATCTACTTAGTGTATTAAAATATTGGGCAATTTAATAGACCTTCGTTTTGTTATATTGCCCAATATTTTAATACAATAAGTAGATATTTTCTAGCAATTAAATAAATATTGTTAAGATAACGATAATATATGTAACATGCATGTTATATTTCCATAAAATATCAAAAAAGTGTCACACACCTGGCCGCTCACAATTGCTCGCTAGCCTGACTTGAGGAAGAGGAGAGAGAGAGAGAGAGAGAGGAAGTCGCAAAATAGCATACCTAACGCTTTTTCCTTACGTAAAGATTTCTACCAGTCAAGTCCTTCAGCAAGCCGGGATTAGGATGTTCGTGCCAAAAAAATTTGGCTCATTCATAAAACATTGTTCTACGCGTGAATTTATAAGAATTAACGATTCACTTCGATGTGTCATGTTATCGAGGAATTGCAATCGCCCACCGTGTTTATAACACAAGAAAGTTGTCACAATATCGAAACCTATAATTTTTTTTGTCACAATAGCGAAGCAAAGGAAAAATCGCAAAAATACAACAAAACTTTTATTCTCCAGACAATCCGGCCAACTAAGCTGTTGTTACCGACTAAATAAATTGCTGGATTTTTTAAAGGCTTTACGCGTTACTGTGATCAATGGGGTAGCTTTGCAGGTTGTAATGGAGGATTTTATCCGTCTCGCTTTCCCGCAGTCGCTTCGTGTATAGGTGTCCCTCTTTTTCCTCTCGAAGCTATTTGCCAAGTACCTAAAGGAGCCGGCTGTCAATTCTTGTTAGGGAAGGTTTGGTTGGTATAAATTTGTTACCGGCGCCGCTAATTTGATTGATACGATGTCATTATGAGCCCAAGTTAAGTCGGCCTAAAAATATGGGTCAAGTGCGAGTAAGAAAGTATCCTTACAATTTCCTAATAAGTATTTTTATTTAAGGGGTATTTTATATCGACGTTGTGACTTCAATGTAGGTGTGTTATGTAGGAAGGTATATCGTATGTAGATTATATATATTTTGAGAAAAGATTTGAATAATGAATTGAGCCAGGCTCACTTAAACTACTTATGATCTTTGGGAAGGACTTGGTAATCCTAATATTGATCCATATCAGAATTTGGTTCATTAGTTACGAGCTTAAAAATCTCAGCCGCAGCTAAAATAAAATAATGATTGAAATAATCCAGTTTGAATAAAAAACTTTCTTGGATGATTGTAAAATATATTTATTTACCTCTAGTTTCCATTAGGAACTGAATTTTCTGTGACAGTAGGTACAGAACGATGTATGACCCCGGGGATTTTTGGCTGTATGACAATATTGTTCTCACTCCTATAAATATTAATATCGCAACTGGCGTCCTTTCAACATTTAATTTCCATAAGAGAAACAACGGGAATCTGCAATGAAGGACAGTCGAGTTAAAGTAATGGCTTTCTGCGAAGGAATAAGTTAGTGGGGTGACAGATGTTGTATACTGTAGGCCGAGAAGCCGGTCGTTCTGTGCAAGGCAGTGTAGAATCATAGGTGTTATACTCGTGAGTATATCTACCTGACTGCAAACACATTTTTTTTACTTTTGTTCATAAATATAAATACTTAAAAATAATGCAGACATCCCGCCAAATTACAGTATAGTTTGTAGGCGGAAAATAAAAATTGTGCTGCTAGTTTTCTGTATTTATACCTACTATTGTACTATATACTAATTTTTATACAATATGTGAGATAGGTTAAACAAACCCGCAGTTTGCAGTGCCTTACCTTACCCCTTTAACAGGCCCTGTAACAGATGACTCAAATGTACTGTACTGTGTAAATGTGTACAAATTAACACCTGTTTAATTTAAAATATGTATATAATTTAATTCGAAAAAGTAGGACGGTCGTATGTGCATGTAGATATTTTGAAAAGTAGGTACTAATCATCAGTAGTAATAATTACACGTCTATCGCACGTGGATGATGGACGTGTCATTTGTGTCACGTGATTATGTTTTCGTAGAGGCATAATTCTAGGATAATTCATCAACGAACACCCATCACCACCCATTGGAAAATCTACACTGAATAATGACACTGGACGCGCTCACAAACGTAATAGTTTTCCTACACAATCGCATGCATTGCAAATAGCATTTATTTTTTGGCAAAATAAGGTTCAATTTAACATTTCAGTCAAAATTCTCATCGCTAGGTCAAAAGATCCTAACATGATATACAATATAATCCAAGTTGAATTTTGTCGTAAGGGCGAAAGCGGCGAATTTCCCGTACACAAATAGAATTATGGGCAGGATTGATTGGACTCTGATTTTGCGTTAGACCCTTGTATCAGACTTAGTGCATGCTTAATTAAACTGTCAAACGTCGTTGGGACCATGTGAATTTCAATAGCATTTACGCTGGGTAAGGTTTGGTTTATTGAATAATCATTCCATACCTAATTGTTCTAACATACTCATAGGTAATTTAGAGACTAGTTGGTGTATTATTTTTCACACTAATTATTTATATTTATTTTTCACATAATATTGTCCTACAATAATTTGTGTTCCGGCTGGAAATGTGTGCTTTCCGGTTACTCTTAACTAGAGGCGATCACCTCAGTCCTCGAAGGTAGCAACACATCTGTGAAGGACTAGGAAAGAGACTCTTACTAAAAATAAGGACTAACTATTATCATAGCTATTATTAACAGTCCCCACACTAGTCCTCACACCTACCAACGAACTGACCAACTTGTGTTCTTATTAACACAATCCGATAACTGAACTAACCATCCCAAACCTTATTTGAGTATTTTTCAAGGTCGGACACAGTTGTCATGGGTGGCAGCTGATGGTTTGTGCTGGATGCTCGTTTGCTGTCGCATATCCATCAAACAAAAATTGAATAAACCTATAGTATACATTATACCTACTCCTAAAGGTAGGTACGTATTAAAATTTAATTTTTCTGTATAAGTTGTTGTTATTACTCAGAGAGCTGGCTATATAAAATTTGGACAATAGGTTATTATTAAATTATATAAGGAAATTCCTACGGGATAGAGAATAAAGAGAATATATATTTTCGAATTAAACTTGCCATATCCTCCGAAGAAAAAATTTCAATGTAAATGATAAAATTTAAATGATAAATTATGGTCGAATATCGACCACTCAGCGTCTACTAGTAATTAAAATTTAATTAATAATTTCTACTCAAAACAAAATCCATCTTATTTATTTTCCATTCGTGAAACTTGTTATTGAAGAAGTCATTAACTCGCATCCCGCAATAGATCAAAACGGTCAATACAGACAACAAAAAAGATGAGTGCACTAGAATTTAATAGCTAAGTTAAATCTGCTGATCGGTTTGGTTGGTTCTGTATCTATTAGCATACAATGGAGTAAGTACTCGTACATAGGTATGTAGGTACTTCATCTTCCGTCTAGATATTTAAACAAATAGGGACGGGGATAATTAGACCAGTTAGCTTAGAGAGTTAGTTAGAATTAGAACATTAGTTGGTAATATTTTAGTGGGTAGGAGGGCTGGGTTCTGTTAGTGATCCTGTTAGTTGGTGTTAGTAATAGTCCAGTTAGTAACAAAAATTGTTAGTATGTCTTGTACCAAGATGTGTACCCTTGAGGACTAAGATGGTCGCCTCGAAAGAAGTTTAGTGTAACTGGAAACCACACGTTTCCAACCCGACTACAATTGCTTTATAAAAAATTACTACACGGTAGAAATATAATTATAACCTCACTACTTATATAGTATTTCATATAAGTAGTGAGGTTATAATATAATTTATAGTATAGTGTAGTGAAGCTTAAAGTACACATTTGTTTTTAAATTACTATGTTGGTTACCCATTGTTGGTTGTTGTTAAACTGACAATATAGTAAATTAAAAATAAGTGTAGGATAATATTAAACTACGAGATATTTAAAAGTTTTAGTCTTACCCCATCTCACTACATATCTCTTTTGTAGTATTCGAAGAATCTCTCATGACTCGCGCGTAATCTAGAAACCTGTTGGTAATTAGAAAATAAATACTCAGAATCAGAATAAGATGCTAAAGATCGGTAAAAATTAAATCGCGCTTACACGATGTCGTTATCTCTTATTGCTGAAGGCATTGAAGAAGAAGAAAGTTGTGTACGAAATGGCAAAAACGATTTTATCGGTCAAAAGCGATTTCATCCAGCCAAGCCTTGGATATTTAAGTAAAAATAATACAATTGCGTCAACCATCCATCTAGCGATCAGCCTTTCCGAGTGCACTGCTGAATATGGGTCCCCCCTCCCCTGTACGTAATTCGAATTTGCAACAAAAGAATAACAAAAGCCATATTTGTCTTCAGCGGCAGCAGATAGGTGGAGCTGCATGCTCGTAAAATATAGGGACTTTTAGAGAACCAATCAATAGGTTCATTGTTGAAATTATCAATACATAATACCGATCTTACTTTACAGAACATACTTTTAATTTGCCAAACATTTTTCTAATCACTGATTTGTTAATAGCTTGCGGAATCCTGAAACCCATTTTAATTACTTAGAATCAGCGTTAGCCAATGAAAGCCGATGCAAATAAAAAGGAGCCGCTACAGCAGCTACACGCGACGCTTTGTCTGGAACATGCGGAGTGCGGGAACCGGGAACACGCTGCCACTTGCAACCAATTAAAATACATGCTGAGAAAAGAACGTCACGAAACAAATTAGTTCGCATTAGTCTATAAGGTATTTATTTATAAGAGAATCGTGTGATATTACCTCAGAACATAAATGTTATGTTTAAGCTTATTACCCATGTAAAAACAAATTTCAGTGCATTTAACTCCACTACTGAACCATTTTGATTTAAACCTAATAAGCTGAATTTGAAGAATTTACTTTTATCGTAATAATATCATCAGATCTGAGCATTATAAATGTTTTACTTTTATTAAAAGCTTATATTGAAAAATTGTAAAGTTTATTTGAAATTTAAGCAAACACAGCAACACGCACTTGTGCTTTGACCGGAGCAGTGCAAAAACGAGAATAGAACACACATCCTCTGCGGAAAGAGCGCCATGAAACACAATGCGTTTTTTTAATTTAAATTTTTGTGAAACCTTGAAGGTTACAAAGGGCACACATATTACCATATGGCATTTTCTTCCAATTAAGGTGTTGGTGAAAATCCTATGACAGGTAAACAAAATAGATGTAAAACAATAATAATAAAATTATAAAACTCGCCTATACTACATAATATACTTAATACAGTAGGTAAATTGTAATACATACATGAATATAAATTTAAGTAAGTTAATATGTTTGGATGTTTGAATGTTTGTTACTTAATTACACAAAACTACAAAACGGATTTAGTTCAAAATTGACACATAGGTAGACGATGACCTAGATTAGCACATATGATACTTTTCATCCCGAAAATATGTATGTTCCTTTAGGATTCTTTGCACGTTTATTGGAAAGTTGTCTTAACTTTTTTTTTCTGCGGACGAAGCTATGGGCAATAGCTAGTAAAATATCTGTTAAGACTGGTTTCATAAGGTATAATTATTTAACCATACAAACCCATTGGGACAGCGATATTTACATTTTTTTTAAAAACTCAGTTCACAGTTGAGCTAAAAGCTTTAATCAACTGCATAGCTAATAGCGGCGGCGAATTCTGCAGCTAAATATACATAGTCGCTGTCGAGCTGAGTGGCAGAAGCTAATTAGGCACTTCACGCCTAAATAACCTGGTGTATTAAAAATTCAGCGGGCAAAGTGCAGATCGGTGTCGTTGCAGTCTGGCTGCATTTAGCGGCAGCCCTGGCCGGGCAGCCAGCGCCGCAGGCTGTCGCGGCCAAATATAGATGTTTCGCTGATGGACCAGGAGCCGCACGTAACATTATTTCTCTAAAATATAAGTCTGTGACTGACTAACGAGACTCTCGAGTTACTAATACAGCGGGTATACATATACAACAGTACCTACTAACGGATTATATACCCCAGTCCTCGTACCTATTATTTATCTCTCTCATTATTTAGACTAACCATCCTATTCCCTATTAGAGTCTTATACATAGTCAGTCACAGTTGTCATGGGTGGCGGATTGGTGGTGCTGTAGCTGGCTTGCTTTCTTACATCAATAAATTTTCATAAAAATATGGAGACTAGTAAGCAAGCATGAATATTTTTTAACTGAACTGAGGTGTAGACCTCATCATTAGATTTGTGAGCGAATGAAACCTATAGTTCCAGGATTAGGTACATAATATTTTTAATTAAGTGTCAAAAAATTATTCAGGTTTCAGAAACTTACATTCTAGTACTATTTCAGCACCTTCACAGGAATCGTCCAACTTGTATGCCAACAAGGGTGCTTGATACACATGTTGTGCACACTCGCATAAATCGGCATAAACTGACGGATCGTGGCTTTCCCAAATCTGCCCTCAGCACATTACATTCAACACAAACTCGTAGAGCGCTGAATGTCCTGTGCGTGTACAGTAGTCATTATTATAAAGTAAAACATTTTAACATTATTAGAAAAAATTTTAAACGCCTGCCTCTTGGGCTACGGCTGCATCCAGACATCTGAAAATAGCGACCTGTAATCGTGAAAATTGATTTTGACACATCTCGCTTTGTCTGTTTTCAACCTCGTATAAAGCTTGTGTTTAATTCAAAGTCCATTTCCGGATTTGAAATCATAGGCTGCTGTAAATAGCCTGAAACGAGAAATACTGTCTAACATTCATTTTCACTTAAATAAAATTGAACTTTGACTCGTATCTTCCGATTGCTATCCCTGCTTTTAGAAGACTGTCAAATTGTTTGGAAATAAACTTTGCGAAATGCGATTGCTTAGTGAGAGTGAAAATAATAACACGCTTACTGAAAGCGGATTATAAAATTAACTGGAGAGTATTATGGCATTCCTGCTTAGTACCTGTACACAAAGAAAATTTTACACAAGGAAGAGTTGAAAGACGAAGAGATATAGTCGGGCTTTTCATATCTTATGAAAAGCCCGACTATATCTCTTTTAATAATAACTATATAATAACTTTACCAGGTTTTGGACAGAATTTGTCATAAATAAGATTTGGCACTTTTAGATCTAATTGTATCTTAACAATCTTAAGATACAATTATTGAAAAAAACAGATAGTAAATAAGTGACGAGGTCACAATAATATCTTGCTATACATACATGTTAATAATAATGTTAAATCACAGTACCTAAATACCTACTTACAATGAAAGTTCTTAGTATATTAATCTTTTTTGCAAGCGTTGTAAAAAATCTTGTAGAAGGCGTATAAAAATAATGTTTTTATTTAATCTAACGGTATTTTCGCAGCCAGGTTTTTTCCCACAAATAGATAATAATATTTAAAAGGAAAGAACCTTTTGTGCTGTTTTTACTTCAAAAGTCGAAGAAAGTTTCCGCAAAGTTTCCCCTGAAGGATATTTATTTAATGACCCCACTCTTATTTTGTTAAAAATAAGACTGGGGTTTTACTCGCGAGCCGTAAAAAAAAATCAGTCGGAAGTGTAATGAGTCGACACGTTAACAGATACTCATTAATAAAGTATTATTTAAGTTTCTTATTTGAAGAGATTTAAAATTTTTAACATATCAATTAAACCTGGAACAGGAATAGGTCTGCAAGTCGTAGTCTGCAGTTATTACAGGATTATAATGAAATTTTGCCTTTCTCGAGTGACTTGTTATAGGTCATCGATAAGTCGTATGCCTCTTGGATGACCAAGATAACGGGCCTTCGGACTAAGATCAAAGTAACATCACATAATATAATTTCACGCCTGTATTTCCCAGAAGGGGTGGGCAGAGGTATTTTACGCCCGCTTTTCGCCAGGTATGTTTAAGTCCCATGTAATATATGGGTAGGCGGGGTATATATAGGTGATGTTGTGAGTGATATTCCCAAACATTGGATACAATTCCACACCATATCTAGGCAAGAACACTGTTCAATCGAATCACAATAGATTAAAAAACAAATACAACACTTCATAACTGGTGAAGGTCGAACAGCCTGAGCCATGTATTACAAAATAGTTTGCAACACAGTACGCATGTTTTGCCACCAAGAAGATAAATTGGATAGCTGTATCGGGTAAAAGCTTAAAGATAAAACAAATGTAAGCAAAACGGTTACACGCTAAGTCCCGAGATGCAGTGGCAAAGTATTTTCAACTGGCGACAACCACAATCTCAAATCATGTGATGTTGCTCTTACAAGTTAAGCACCCGGCCGGGAATCTTCCAAACAAGTCTTGCTTTCATTGGTTTGTTGTGCCACCGGCTGGCTTGTCCAAACTTTACCGTCGCCTAACTTGCAATAACATTCTTTCATACATTGTGCATGGATGCAACTAGTTTATTGAAACTGGAATTGCTCTTAACGGTCCAACCAGATGCCGCAGAATCTACGACGCAGAATTGCTTTTATTGCATTATCCTTATAATATAATTTAAAAACATTTTTAAAAAAGACGTTACAAATTGTATACGGTTCTCACCTGGACTAAGTTATGCTAATACACAATTCGGTATGGAATAGCGACGTTTAGGAGAGGCATTGGACCACTAAAGGCTGATGATGAAGATGATGATAAATACACAATTAACAATTGACTTTTTAAATTTACACCAGATAGCAAATGAGCAAGCATCATCACCCATCCACTGCTACGACTGTTCTCTAGTGTCTGCAATTCACACAGACAAGTATTTGCCTCCTGCATCAGTCTGATTCAATCCTGATTGGTTGGGCAATGGGCAGAAGAAAGCCTTCATAATAGGGGCATAACAATCTACGAGTATAATCAAAGCAATCTGGAGTTGTGGGGCTTCCGCAGTAGTCCGAAGTAGAATCTGCTCCTAAAATTTACCCACTATCACGAACACGCCGAAAATTATCCAAATTATCAGCAAGTCGCGAGTATATTTTAGAACACAACATTTTAAGTACACTTTATAACGTGCATATTTTGTTTAATTACCTTCAGTATATATCTGTAACATCCATGCAGGTAATAAAACGACTAAGGTCGATCGATCCTGCACGGCCTAGAGTTTGCAATCGCCACTGCTGAGCAAATGTTCCGGAGTTTGATTCCTAGTTCGGACGTCCTAGTAGCAGCAGGGAGTATGTCAATGGACTCGAAGATAGAGTCATATCATAAGGGACGTATAAGAACTGGTGAAAAGTGAGATTACATACCTCTGCCAGTCCCAGGAGAAACTTGTGTGATGTTATGTTTAATTTGATCTATGTTAACCAATTAGCAGGAGAGCCAATTGAGCAATAACTAGATCATCGCGGTCTAATATACCGTTTAAAGGCTTTGATGATCGATCGATGAGGTAATAGCAGGAGGGTGTGTGAAGTTAGATAATTAATTTCAGCTCCGTAATGCCTTGGACATGCCGTTATCGGGCCCCTGAGCGTCGTTGGTCTAGCGTCCTATAATCTCGAATCTCGTTTACCTCTGTGACTTACTACCAAAATGGATTAACAATAT
>DWTT01001825.1:0-10945 GCA_018250895.1 Carterocephalus mandan | reverse complement strand
TTAGTATGAAACTAACTTCAAAAATGTCAAGTGGGCAACCCGATCGCGGGCAGACGTCGTTAATGGGTCGAATTCTATGCGAGCGAAGCTGCGGGGGCGTCCACTAGTCATGAATAAAAGTGAGTTCTGTTCGCATGCAGATGAGTTCTATAATTCCTGATACTTTTTAATAAAATATTTTTTTACAAACTAGATAGAGTGCCATAATTGTCATGGTCATAATGTTGCCGAAATGTTTGCTAAAATATTTTACGCAATCTTTGTTACTGATTACAGATGTTGAGTTTCATTGGAAAAGTCTTCGCTCCCTTGACGATATCTTACATCTGTAAAAACAGTGACAAAACTTTGATATCAAACTTGGTATCGCAGCAGATGTTTACAAGCGTGAGTCGCATTTAGTTTGGCGCACATTAGGGACCCATCGGTTATAATTAGCTTATTGCGAAAATGGTCTAAATACATTTTCTAGTAATCATTTATTTTTATTTATATATTTTTATTTTTATTTCTTAAGGTAAATCAAAATTGGTACAATATTCATTCCAGCCAAACTGCAGAACAGTTTGTTTGCAGTAGTTCTTGTGGATGATAAAAATATTTTACTTATTTTAGTACCTACTATATTGTATCTTATTTTTTCTTAATTTTATTTACTTATTCGATCTTGTTACTTATTTAATCGATGATAATCCTGTACGGACGCATCTTGTCCAAAGGTTTTCAAATCACGCTAGTATCATTCATTTCTCTTGAAATAGCGAAATCCATACACGAACAAAGGTAACCAAAATACTCGTAGTTCGCAGAGTTAACAAGCTTGAATGGCAATGGGAAGTATTTCGTTTGAAGGATTTACAACTGGTGGCGTAGAAAAGCTCTTCAAATGGAGACACAACTTGAAAATAGATTACAATGCACCTTTAAACAAAATGGTCAGACGTGTTAAACTGTAGGAAACAGCTGGATTTATTTGGCCCATGACCGTTTCTAGCCTTTGTCCAGAAGTTGAAAAGGCTGATGGATTGATGAAAGGTTCCACCCATTTAAGAAAGAATAGACAGATAACATTTAATATATTCTGATAGATAATTCTTACACATTGGTATACAAATCTTAACATAAGTATCTTACATTATATTTTGGATAATTACTTTTATGTTGAAGATAACAATGATTTGATAATACATTATTTTGTTACGAGTATATCTACAGAGTTCAATATTGATTACGGAGGGTAAATGTTTTTATAACATACGTTCATAGCTTCCAATGTTATCAACAGTGTTTTTAAAAAATGTATGAATACAGTCTTGACTGGGCAGTGCCTTACTATACACTGAAGTCAACAGTTAAAGGAAAGCTCAAATGTAAGTTAATCTTTCCTTTTAATATTATTAACTGAAAAATCTAAACTTTCGTAAACTAATCGATTTGTTACCTAATAAATTTTATTGTATGTAATATTGTGTATTATTGTATTATTACTTTATTGGATTTTAAAACAATGCCAGGATGTTGATTTGATTGTCATCTGATTAAAGGCAATTTCATTGACTGACTCGTCAATAAGAAACCCTTAGATCTAGGAAGCTGTAAATTCCCGTAAAATTACTTATTACGGAGATATCAAAGTTCTTATATAAGTTTGTTCACGCTAATCTAAGAAACTCCTGTACTATACATGCGAAGTTGGAACAGATAAATATGAGTGCCTAAATACTTTTTTTTTAGTTTAACATAATGGCACCGAGGGGTGTCGATTACTTACAAGTGGCTCATCAAAGGGCTTTGGCGAAAAAAACCCATGTGAGCTTCCCTCAGCTCAAGTATCCGTCACTACGAGACGAAGGTCTGAAAGATCCAGTGCAATGGCTAACTGGAAAAGCGATGGATGACGGCGCAGAAGGATTGTGGCGTATTCATGATGGACTTTATGACTTCAATGAGTTTATGCAAAGGCATCCTGGGGGAATAGAGTGGCTTGAGTTGACAAAGGTAAGCTTCATGTAACTATATACACTTATCTCATACTTACTAAACCAACTCATTATTATTGTGTTTATGTTGGGTTGTTGGGTAAATTGTCTGATTCGTCTGTTTATAAATCAGACAAAATTTAGACCAAAAAATGTAATGAGATGGTTATTACCACGCGACACAAAAGCAAAGATTATCTCACAGAGCTAGCAAGCTTATCTGATAGTCGGTAAGCGACATCACTCGTGGATCAAGTGGACTGACTGATGATCAAAAAAAGACCAAAAAAATGGTTAGGAGAAGTTATTATTATTGTTCAAACAATTTTAGGGTACAGACATCACAGAAGCATTCGAGAGCCATCATTTAAATCCAACCGTTGAGAAGATGTTGACTAAATTTTTTATCAGGGAAGCGAAATCACCCAGAAATTCGCCTTTCACTTTCAAAGAAGATGGATTCTATCGCTCATTGAAAAGATCAGTAAGACGAGAACTGGAAAAGATACCAACAAATACCAGGAAGCACACAGATATAGTAATCGATGGACTCTTCATAACCTGTCTTATGACTTCTGTTATGGCATGTTGGTTGACAAATTATTGGATGGCTACGATGTCTTATCTCATGGCATCTGTTTCCTTGGCATGGTTAACGGTCGCCTCGCATAATTATATCCATATGAAAACGAACTGGAGAATGTATTTATTCAACTTGAGTATGTGGTCGTATAGGTGAGTTCAGTAATATTTACGTATTCCATGTTTACTTTGGTATAAAGCTTATACCTATCACGTATAATGTTAACATCAATTGTCCTCTATAACTACATATTTAATAAACAAATCTATGCCTATATGGTTGTTAATATTCATAAAACATTAAACAAAATTGAACGGAATCAGGAAGTGCCATTAAAATTCGGATGGAAAATTTTGCTACTTTTTTGAGTGGATGTTAATCTTCGTATTTCCTGGAGTCAGTTATTAAATATTTATATTTTTTAATACATCTAAAAATAGATATGATATAAAAATAAATATCATGGACGTTTTCACGGCCGATCTGACCCCAAACTTGGCGTGAGCCAGTAATATGGTTGTCAGAGACTGATACATAGATATTTTAAAATACATACTTCAATTAGATAATAGTAACATCCAGACACAGAACAAACAAAAGTGTTCGATACACAAATTTGTCCTGAGTGGAATTCGAACTCACGACCCCTTGCGTAAGAGGCAAGGTCACTACCGATTGCGCCAACGGGCCCGACAAATCTAAAGAATCAAGAGTGCAATATCAATCTCAAAGAATAAGTAGTGCAATATTTTTATGGGAATTTTCAGAGACTTCAGAGTATCCCATGCTCTGTCCCACCATCTCTACCCGAACACGCTCATGGACCTCGAAGTCAGTGCCTTCGAGCCAATAATTTTCTGGAACCCGAGGAAGGATAAACCGTATCATTCTTACTTCGCTTTACTGTTAGAGCTAATGACCTTTCCCTTCATGTTTTTATTGAATTTTGTCAAAAGGTAAGTTTCATATTCTTGTTTAAATGGTTTGTTATATTATGCTATGAATTAAAGTTTTGAAATCTGCTCTTTAATTTAGACTTTATTCTGATTGATTAATCTGTTTATATACCTATATTCTTATAGATTAAACGGTCTAGTCTTCGTCAAGGTTCGGCATGACTATTGTTTTACAAGTGAATACAACTGGGACCCACAGCTTAACGTGAAGCACGGAAGCGCTCATGAAATTTCTACATATTATGTATGACGCTAAATTTTGGGCTATGAGCGCTTCTAAGAAAAAGTCTACTAATTATAAATTCTCATCCTAGATTCCTGCTCAACTTTATGCGCGAAGGTTTCTTTAGTCAGCACTACCGCTGGCACGACGGCGTTGGTCTTCTGCTTCCCGCCTGGATGTATGTGGCAAGCGGATCCACATTCAACAGTGCAATCATCATGTGGTTATGGATAAACTGTACCGCCAGTCTCATTTTCTATTTGATCGGATCTAATGCCGCGCATCATCATCCAATGATATTCAAGGATGGAGATCAAGTCAGGTGAGTTAGAGAAAACTATTTAAAAAAATATTCACATTAGTTACTTCAACTACAACAAACCAAAAATAAAGGAACCATTATAATCAATCAATGATGTCACATACATAACAATGACATGTTTGCACAAGTATCTGGGTATTATTAAAAAACCTACAAAACACGCTTTTGTACATAACCGAACTAAAATACTGACTAACCATAGATTTTTTTCTAAATATTTTTAAATAGTCCATTGTCATCGGTCCTTGATAAGAGTGTAAGTTTAAAATCTTCGTAAGTTTAAAATTGATCCGACTTTTTAAAGTGGGCGAAAATTATGTTCAAAGATTCTTTGACATTCATACATAGATACCTGCATACGATGCATTAACCCATCAAACGTGTTAATACTTGCAAAAAGCCATTTATCACAATTTTTATTCATTTAGTTAGAGTAACCATCGCGAGAATTTTACCATGAATAACGACTGCCGCGGTAGTGACTAAACGTGACTGTTGAACCGCAGGTTCAAATCACGGGCGAGGCAGATATTTATTTCGCAGGTAAACATTAGTACCTACTCGGGTCAAAAACATGGTGATGTTTTCTGTGTGTGTCTGCTATCCGCTACAAGGGCCTAGTGCGAGTGTGAGTGTGTTATTCAATTCATTCTGTCAACAAGTTAATACGTAGATATTATCTCATTTTTCAGTGACGTAAATCCTGATTGGGGAATGCATGAGCTCGAAGCCGTCATGGACCGCAAGGAAATTAATAGCAGCCACTTCAGGGTGATGACATTCTTCGGGCATCACGCCCTTCATCACCTCTTCCCTACACTGGATCACGCCGTCCTAGAATACCTCTACCCAGTATTTCTGGAGCATTGCGAGAAATTCCGAGCCAACTTCAGAGTGACCTCGCAACTAGATCTTTTTGTTGGCCAGATAAAAATGACTCTGAAAACGCAACCCACGCTTTTAAGTGAAAAAGATTAATTGTTCTTATCTAGAAGACTTGGCATAGTGACGAAAGACTGCAGATTTGTTTATAGTGTTTCGTTGGAATTAAAAAACTTTCTTATACGTAATTTTAATACCAACTTTCTTATTTATGTGCGATGAAAAACATCGTTAAAGTAGCATGCCTGTTTCATCGTAATGTTCTCGAAGGCATGTAAAGTCCGCTAATCTGCATTTGGCCAGGGTAGACATTGGCCCAAACCCTTCCATTTCGAGTGGTATATGTAAAACAGTGCGACATTGAAAGGTTTGGAAAGTGGTACATTCAGAAAACTGTTACAAGTCCAAAATTCAACATTGAAATAATGTAAGTAAAAATAACAATAAAATAATAGTTATTTGCGAATGATGAATTGATGAGATCTCATTTGCATGGTCCTAATGATCGGGTAGCCTTTTATGTCCGTGTCTAAAGTGGGATAAATAAAACATTTGACTTCATGACTTGTGATACACACAGTAATTTAGTGAAATTCTATAAATATACATCAAAGGAACACAACACCTAGGTAATATGAGTCTTACAGTAGGTTTTCAGTAGCTTGACTACTACATTTCTTTTCATGGATATAAAATAGCAAACGAGTTTGCAGCACCACCTGATGAAATATGAAAATACATTCCTAGATCCTCGCTCTACGCATGACATATTTGGCTGTATGTCTCGATGCCTTGACCATATAAACAACATTTGAAATGTAGATAATTAAAAGCAATAATAAATTCTCTCTTCTTTGCGGTCTCGCAAACTGTGCACTGCCGTTTTATATATTAGATTATCTCCTCTTTCTCGATTATTTTATTTTTACCTAAATACACAAAATAAAGTCAATACCACCCATCCGCTGCCGCCACGGCAGGCAGAGGTAGACTTGAGAGAGAGACAGACTTGTCTCTGTCTTCCGTGGCCCATGATAAGTGAGATATGTGACTTACTTTAAACAAGATTCAAATAGGGACTGGGTGGTCCAGTTAGCTGAGAAAGCTAATTAAAACATTAGTCGGTCAGTTCGTTAGTGGGTATGAGGACTGGGGACTGTACTGATAGTTAGTAGCACTAAGTCAGTGTTAGTAATACTAAAAGTCTCGATCCAAGTTAGTTACAGATGTCTTGCTATCCTTGAGGACTAACATGGGCGCCTCTAAATAAGTATAACCGGAAACCACACCTTTCCAACCGGAATTATTACATTAATAACAATGATTACACGGTATAAATGGTACAAGGTACCGTGGCAGGAGGTGGTATTGCCCCGGGCGTACTCTATATGGAACAAAATGGGTTTCATATAAAACCTATTTAGTTTCCTATAGGCTCCACACTACTCCACAGCACAAACTTTACCTTACTGGCTGATCTTTCGTATGTCTATGTACATACTTGTAGAACCGGTCTGAAGTAGGCATTTAAAATTTAATCTCGTGCCTGTATTATGTTTTCCAGCGACATGATAATTTATCATATTATTATGGTAGAAGCATTTTTCGCTTATAACAACGATGTGGTTTTTCAAGAATGTCAGCAGCAAGGGGTAATAAATAGGATAATAGCATTTTGATGTTTACCAGAATTACAAAGTTGTTTAGGTATTGTTCATTATGAGTAGACGATAATGATTTGTTTGCTTAGATGACATTTGGCTCCGATATCTGGTTGTTTGAATAACAGTAAAGCGATAGTAAATAGACGATGATAGCCTAGGTGACACCATAGTTTATTTCACAAGTTCCACACTATTCTCGACATCGAGGGGACTCCCCTTAATCGCTTTTCAGTGTATATTTCCATTAAAGTACCTTAATAGTACTGCAGTAATGTACCAACATAAAAAAATTATATAAAGTCGGTTTACGGACGATAATTTTACGTGATAACGACACTTGAAATTGTAGCATTGATTCACAAATCTTAAACTAGATGACGCTGTGCCTTTTTCTGAATCACGGTATCAAATGTACTGTGTAATACATATACATAAGTACGGCCTTATTAACTAGCGCTATTGCTATGGGTTACAGAGAAAAATTAATGAATGAATGCTTGGCGGTACGTTTGACGGTACGGGAGGAGGTGACGTCACACTTATTTGTATGTGTTGGTGTTCATCGATTTATAAAATCATGTTAAAAATAGATCCATTGCAAAACAAACAAAACCCCTTCTATTTCATAAAATTTAATGTTTATAAACGTTAATTATGGGTTCATATCTGGTCAAATGATACCGGGTGGAAGGCAGCATAAATTGGCTTGATTTAGTAGCATCTTAACTTTGCAAGAGTATTTCCATCATGATGAGCCGGCAAGCAATTAACACCGAGAAGTCAGACACCAATTTGTTAAAATGATTTAATTTGAAGCAAAAAGTAGAAAGATTTTCCTTATAGCTTTCATTCGAGAAGATTTTCATGGTATTAAAGTGGAAAATGGCTATCCTTGCCGAACTGTCACTAGATTTTTTATAGATTATAGCCAAATAAATAAGCAGAGCGGCCACCTGATGGTAAGTAGTCGCCGTCGCCTATGAACATTAAGTCCGCCCATTTCTCTTTAGAGGTGTCCATAAAGTTAAATAAATAAATAAATAAATAAAATAACAAACATGAGCACCAGAGGAATCGCCATAAATAGTAGATCACTAACTAAAAAAAATAGATAAGCTTCAACCCCTAGGCGTTTAATTATTGGGTACGATCCTAATTAAGGCTGTGGTTGTTTTAGAGAATACTCCACCACGTTTCTCAGGATTGGACGCTAACCAGTATTGGGTTAGTGGCCTACCCAGTGGCGAATATTCTCAAGCCGCCCGAATGTCTTCGACAAGCTTATCCTTTACAATTGCAAACCAGGATAAGCAGCTTATCGTGCCCTCCGAAGCACTGAAGCGCCCATGAAATTTTGCCATTAGCAGTCACCCTGTCTCCGGGTGGTCCGTAGGCAGATAATTTTCTGACGTTACTCACATACGCTCGACACGAGACGTTGGGCGATGAGATGCACTTCTTTTAGTTTTCATTTTTGTACTTAGCTTTGAGCAACTTGCTTTGAGAGTAAGAAGATGAAAGATCTAAGAAGTAAGTTTTGTAATCTTTTCAGAGTTGTGTGCTAATTGGCTACGTGACGTAATACCAGTAACAAAATTAATTCAAATTCAAATCTCCGGTGCCTATACTGTCCCGGTTATTGCTGGGCTAATAACATAGGTTACATAATTAAGTATCAATTAAATTCTATCAAGGCACATAATCATGTATCTATAAATCGTTATGATGATAATCGTTGGTTCATAACAATTTGTAGATAAGGACATCATCTTGTGACTTGATAGAATTAAATAGCTATCAAAATACAATTTCATTTTATTTTTATTTTATTTTCTATGAATTACCCTTTCATTAATCCTGAAATTTCACTGAATTCACTCTTGGGCGATAATTGCTTAATTTGGGCGAGTAGAAATCTGCAGTCGATGTAGACGCGAAATTGTGAAATCTCCTGAGATGTTCATCTCGAGCGGGCTGGGGATAATTAATTACTTTCACCGAAGAATTTTACAACGCTAAGAAGGTTTAGCTTAAACTTATTTATCTACACAGAACTGTAGTGAGACTAAACTTGTGTAGGTATCAGTTTGATATGTCACTGTAATCTACAGTGGGTAATCTTTTTTTTTTGCATATTATGATGTATCATAATATTGTGTATGCAAAAAAAAAAGATTATTCTATGATACTATACTCTACATTTTCATCCAATAACAGCCTGTAAATGTCCACTGGGCATAGGCTTTCCCCAATCGATGTAACATTGAGTGTGAGTTATTCTAATTCCTTGTATAATTAAAAAATAAAGCAACAATCGAGAGAAAACGGTCAAGTAGCGAAAGTAAGTAGTCATCGTAAGAATTGCATGACTGCAAACCTAATAGTTTCTAATAGTTCTTTATATGTTTGTGTCATTAATACGAAAACATTATTATTTCAGGAACATTTTTTACGACGAGAGTCTGTAACTGTAAAATCGTTCAGTTGTATATTTTTTTACAAAGTATGTATATCAATGTCAGCTTTTAGACAACTCTTTCAAAGACCAATAAACCCTTACAAATCTTTTTCTTTTCGGTGACGTTTGTAAATGAGAGCGGTCAGAGTAACAAATCACGAGCCATCGAGGGAACGAATTGTGGACGTAGGCAATGTAAGAAACTTAAAATAAGTCGACGGGAGCAGTGAAATTCCAATTAGGATACATTAGATAGTATCTACCAGTTTTTCGACCGGGAGAAGAGTTTAAAGTATAAAAGCCTGTAAGAATTATCTACCATGAAATTATTGTCTTTGAAATATGTATATGATTACAAATATAAATGATGTATGACTTTTGTACCAAGAGGTCTCACAATAATTTTCAAAATAAAAGCCATAACTCAAAGAACACGTGGGGATCCCACGTGTTCGTTTCTACCCTTCCCGCTAGAGGGCGGTTTCATTGCACGCGCACGAAGTTTATTTCCCTATTCAGGTATATCTTGGAATGCCTATTCAAAATAATTTACTTTAATCTAATGTAAATTTTTACGGATTGGGTATGTTACATAATATGACTTATATAATGACTTTCGGCACTCCAAACACATTTCAGCCAGGGAACATTCCAGATGCAATTTGTCTTTACATAAGGAAGTTGTGGCCACTATTCCGCTATAATGACAATGCAAGAGATTGTTAGAAACTAAACAACACAGACTAAGCTTGGTCTTGTTCTTGGTCCTTTATCTAAAACATATAAAATGGAATAGTTATTTTGTCTTTAAATCTAGGCGTTGATGAAGTTATGGGCTATAGAAACCAATCTAACGAATTGCATCATCTTTTAAAACCGCAACAAAAGGCTATCAAATAACGTCCGCCTGAATAAATGTGAAACCAATATGTGTGGGATTCAATGGAACCTCGACGTTGCATATATTTCAGTTAAGCGGCTTGCATGGGGAAAAATGAAGCCGAAATTCCTATCTAAGCCTAAATCCCTTAGCACCAGTTCAAATTAGGTACCCATGAAACCGTCCAATATTTCTGTGCACTATTGTCGCATATACATACATGAATTACAAATCAGGTAAACCTTACCTTTAGGTAAGTTTTGGTCTTGCAGTAGTTTCGTGTTATCCTTACTAATATATAAATGGCAATGTTTGTTTGTTGGTTTGTTTGTTTGTCCTTCTTCTCCGCCTCAACGGAATGATCGATCGTCGTGATTTTTTGCATAGAAGTAGGTAGTGTAGGATCAGGAGAAAAGTACACAAACCTGTACTAATCATTAGATTTTTTGAAAGATGTAGTATAGAAGAGTTACTTACCTGCATTTTTGTTATCCCGTGAAATTGCATGGTTTCTGTGAAATGGATCAAACACTGAAATAATAGTTTTATTTTCAATCGCTAGATGGTTATATCGGATTATGATCGGCCGGAAAGCGGATGAAGATCTTTGGTTTAGCTTACCGTAGATAACGGCTATTCTTAAATTTTAAATCATTCCTGAATGGTAGAGGTAATTCTGCTTGTAAAACGATTATTTGTTGCGAGTGGGGAGTCGCGGGGAATGCTAGTTATTAAATAAAAACTACGAAATAACATTCGCAGCGGCGAAATTGAACTAAAATCATATGCCTTGCAAATTTTAAACCTTACGTCACAGTGTGACGCGCTAATATAGCACAGCTAGTCAATGCTGACTTGCTGTCTTAAATTAGCGCGTCCGCTCTACATGTCTAACTCGATACCAATTTTTAACATGCTTATTGCTTATATTAGGTCCACTTGTATGTAACTCACAATGTAAGGGAATCTAAGATAGTTAATTTAACCATCTTCCAAGG
>DWTT01001824.1:0-10948 GCA_018250895.1 Carterocephalus mandan | reverse complement strand
GAACACTCGACACTGGGTTGGTCACTAACCCCTCCACCAATCCGCATTGGCGCAGCGTGGTGGAGTATGTTTTAGACCTCCCGCAGCTGTGTCTGTGGGGGAGACCCGTGCCCAGCAGTGTGACGTCTATGGGTCGCAGCGAATATAGATAGATAAACGTATAGATTTTTAAATAAATACTTAAATACATCCAGACACAGAACAAACACAAGTGTTTGTCACACAAATGTTTGTTCTGATTGGGATTCGAACCAACGACTAGCCACTGATAAGTGTATTTATGTAACAGAAATAATTGCAATTTCTCAGTATAAAGCACAGGGATAGCAAATTTAGGTAGTTTTTTTATTTAGTAGGTAATGCGTAGCATAAATGATAAATATTTTTCCTAGGTTCATTTCCATGGCAGAAGAAAGTGGATCTTGGATCGTGGACGAGAGCCGTTAGTTATGTAACAGATATAATAGAGGTAAGTGTGTTTTTTATTTATGTAGGTACACATTGCTGATTTAGTTTAAATAGGCACCGAACTCGAATAAACTTCCCACAGTTACAAAGTTTAACCGCACATCCATATTTGTTTTGGATCCAGCAGGTATCTAATATCTAATTAACTTATTGCGCAATATATTTGAGGGTTCAAGTCTGGGGTCCAATTCTTAACCTACGGACTATCAATTATTACGCAAGCGTTCTAATTTGTTGAGAAGTTCTTCTCTCAGTTCCGGATGCCATACATCAGCGTAATTTATGATTAGTAAGACTAATGATTATTGACTGTACTAACAGAAGCTTTGCCTTCAACGGAAGGAAATACTTACAGCGTCCAAGGTCCCGCAATGACGCAATAACTTTTCGGGTCACTTCCGTAATGCGGAACACTTCCGTAATAAAAATTAATCATTTCCAGGATTTAAACCACAACGTAGTAGGCTGGATCGATTGGAACCTATGCTTAAACAAACAAGGAGGTCCGAACTGGGCTAAAAACTTTGTGGACTCTCCAATCATAGTTGACGCGGAGAACAAGGAATTTCTCAAGCAGCCAATGTATTATGCGCTTGCGCACGTCGCCAAGTTCCTGCCCAGGGGCTCCCAGAGGATCGAGTTGACGGAACACAAGTCTCTACTCACGGCTTCTGTGAAGAGCGTTGCGTTTTTCACGCCCCGGCGAACTATAGTTCTTATAATGTATAACCCGTAAGTTTTTTCTTAGTATTCATAATTTTCGTTATCAGTTACTTACCCAATCCTTGACCAACTGCACGGAACTACTTGCCAAAATGAGTAGAGCTTAGCTCACCATGCTGACCAACTGAGGGGTGGCGTGTAGATGGTTTTTAATTTAAATTACAAATCTATAATGAACAACCTTTAAAAAGATTACATGCTCGATTCAAGATTCTCTTACAGTCAGAAAGGAAGTGCTGCGTTGGTGGCTTATAGATGGTTTTTAATTTACTTAAATTAAAAATCTTTAACCTTTATAAAGATTACATGCTTGATTCAAGATTCTTTTACAATCAGAAAGGAAGTGCTGGGTTGGTATACAATAAAAGTATCAAGCATGGTTTCTTCACAATATTTTGTTTAACATTAAATTGACTTTATATTACATAACAAAAATAACATGCCCGTTAGTTCTTTTATAATTTATTAAGCGCAAGTATGGATAAGCACTTTGAGGTAGATGACAATGTGTTTTTTTTTTATAATTTCTTTATCTACACTGTAGATTCTACAGTAACGCAATGTTCAGAGGACTTCCTAAATAAACCCTTAACATTGTGTTTTTCCAGTTGCTGTCCCAGGAGTATCAGAGTCAGGTGTGGCAGTAAACAAGCTGCCTTAAATTTAAAGCCCGACTCTATAACAACCGTAGAATTCTTAGCTGATTAAATGGAGATTAATTTTATACTTAATTTACCTATATGTAATTACATATACGATATACTTATACTACACACTTTAATTTACCTATTGTAATCGTTACAATATTTAATTAATAATTAATTTACCTATTGTAATGATTACAATAGGTAAATTTAATATGAACGCGGTCTGTTTAAATTTTTTATTTTATTAATTACTAATGCATAACGTACAACTTTCTAAGACAATTGTATTGAGGGAGGTAAATAGGTGAATGTAGAGTGAAATATTGCGTTGCGGAATTTCCTGGCACTCCTCCACCATTTAACATTTGATATAGGTAATGGATACTTAACGTAGGTTAAATACGAATTATGAGACTATAGAAAGGTCAATAAAAAAATCTAGGTACAGAAAAACATTTTGATTTATTTTCACTGAACGAAATACATGTCTACATTAAAATCTTAGCAAACATGACAATGATATAATATTAATTAGAAAGTTAAATGAGTTTCTTTACTGAGTATTTAAATATTTTAATCAGATTTATCTTCGTCCCATTCGATACATACCGAATGATCTCTTGATTTTACATCACTTAATACAAAACATATATTCAAACGTAGGAAGACAAGTAAGTACCAAAAGGAAAAAATATCGCTATTTCGTACTACTTGTAACTTGTAACTTGTTGTCGCGAACTTACAAAGCAAGCAACTAAGTCATATCACACAGAATTCATGCTCGATACACGATCGACGCGAGCCATTGGGCTATGGACGCTTCAAGAAGAAAATTATGAATACAGTATAGTGTAATGTACAATTTACAATTATCTATTTCCCTTTATAGGCCCTTTATGTACGAGTATGTTGCTGTTTTAGGAACTATAGCTTGGCAACTTTTTTAGACTAGGGCGATAGAATTTCCAACAGAAGCAGAAAATATTCTGTTAAAAGTTTCCATTTACTATGAAACATTGCACTTGGAAACCACACAAAACACGTCACATACAAAATTTTTATGTATAGTATAATTCCATAGCTAATCTAGCTACTAAAAAATTGTGACTATTATATCTTATATGGCCTATCACTGATTTTATTCTGGTAGTATCTATTCTCCTCCTCCATTTGGTCCCTATAAAACTGGTGCAATTTGATTCTTGCTCAATGATCTAAGGCAGCCACTCGGCGTCAGCGTTAGGGTTGTAGCCATCCTTAGCCGGCTCTTCCATGAGATCTTCTTTACTGTTGGACGCGACTTTGTGGTACACTTTCTTGCCCGCCTCTACTGCATACTCCACGCCGCTCGCTGAAAGAAAGTAAGCCTTCGTCAAAAGTTGGACGCGACTTTGTGGTACAATTTCTTGCCCCCCTCTACTGCATACTCCACGCCGCTCGCTGAAAGAAAGTAAGCCTTCGTCAAAATCTATCGTGGCCCGTTACGGCTATCTGTCATGCCAGATTCCGTTTAAGGTCTGCCCGCATTAAGTGTACTGAATTTTTACCTTGTTGCAACTACTTAGGACTGCCTAGGACAGGGGTCAGCAACCTGCGGCTCGCTGGATGTGAATAAAGCTACTATCGAGGAATTATGTGACAAGAAATTCATAGGGTTAACTTGAGCTCCCCATAAGGGTTCTACGGGTACTCACTCTAAAAGAGAATGGGTTTAATTACAACATATGGATCAAATTTACCGATAGCGCCACCGGTCTTCCGCACCGCCTCGCCGATGTTGTGAGACGAAAAAGTGTCGGGCTGAATGTTGATGTTGACCCCGTTGGGCTCCCCATTAGGGTGCTTGGGGCACTCGCTCTGGGAGATGATGGATAGGTCGTACGGGTCCACGCCAAATGACGCTAGCTTGCTTCGCATCTGTGAAGTGGATAGGATAGGTACATACAGTCACGCCTGTTTATCTCAGGGGTAGACAGAAATAATGATTACCATTTCCACTTATCAAGACCCTTACACAATTCTTTCGCTTCTTCTGTGAACTTTCATAACTGTATTTATACATCTAATTATCATCAATGTCATAATCGACCTTATTACATTATTATTGGCCTGATATCAATGTAGCGGGGTGTCCTCAGAATGAGAGAATGGTCAGGCTATAGTCCACCATGCTTGCCAATAGTAGAATGGCAGGCTCTCGATTCTGTGGAATTCTAAACTACTGTTGCAGGTGTCAGTTATTTTCATCAACTAAAGCGTCACGAAGTCACGTCGGACGACCTGAAATCGGACCGCTGCATTCAGAAGGCACAGGACCGGTCAGAGTGGCGTCGGTTAGAAGGGGTCTGTGTCCAGTATTGGAGCACTTAAGGCTTTAATCCTTACCGGTTTCGGCTGGCACTTGGATGTTACCGGTAATCGGTATTGAAATTGCGCAACACTCGGATTGTCAAACCTCGAGCAATTGGCATTTGAGCAGTGTGATAGACGATCTAAGCTTTCTCAGTAAGTTCGGTAGCGCTAATGTATTTGTGCCGTAATCGATGGTGTCGGAGCTGCGGTGTGCGAAGGCCAGCTTCTGGCACGTGAACACTGCTGCGTAGCTCGAGTAGTCAATGGCCAGCACTGTGTAGCTCACATACCTTGTCGACGTACATCTTGTCGAGCTCCTTGGTGCGCGAGAGGATGGTGGCGGAGCGGCGGTGCGCGAAGGCCAGCTTCTGGCACGTGAACACTGCTGCGTAGCTCGAGTAGTCAATGGCCAGCACTGTGTAGCTCACATACCTTGTCGACGTACATCTTGTCGAGCTCCTTGGTGCGCGAGAGGATGGTGGCGGAGCGGCGGTGCGCGAAGGCCAGCTTCTGGCACGTGAACACTGCTGCGTAGCTCGAATAGTCAGTGGCCAGCACTGTGTAGCTCGCTGACCCGGCCACGCCTGAAAAAAAATCATCATCAACATTGGCGTAACGCTCATAGCCTATGCATTGTAGTGTTATCAATGTCCCAGTTGAAGTTTTAGTCACGGAATGAGAGGTGCGGATAGACAGACTTCGCCCACCTTCGAGAAGGTTATGGAGAAAGAGAATGAGGCCTACACAGGTAATTAATATTAATTTTCATTCCTTAAAAACGCATTTTGAACCCGGGCCAAATTATTTTCTACTGGGCTGTCTGTGGTTTCTATATTGAAATAGAACCATAAAAAAAAACTAAAAAACTTAAACAAACTATTGACCATACGGTAAAAGCTCAATAAAGGTATACTTACACCTTTATTTATCTTCGACCGAAAAAGAAAGATTGTATCGGACAACGACCTCTCAACGAATGAAATGGATTTTTAATTGGAATTTTTAAATACACTAATGTTTTCTGCAAGATTCGGCTCCAAAGATAGTATAGGACCCTCATAAACAACATGGTTTATCTGACAATAAAACCTTGATACATGTTGGCTCGATTTTGTTTTGGTAAAGCAGATGGTAGGTACTCAATTCGACTGTATGTTTTAAATATAATATCGATCTTAATTCATTTAAACAATATTGCAATAAAATAATAAATAAAAATCAACAAGGTACTTAATGATAAATAAAATGAGAAATATTGAAAACTTAGGTATCTCCACGATTTGTCTTCAAATAGGTTGAAAAAAAATATCGCATCAAAAACTCATATTTAAATTATGAGATCATAATAAAGAGACATGTAAAATAATAATAAGAACTTACTTAGCGGGAAGTTAACTTTCATTCGTGCGGGAACAGATGGATCAGGGATTGTAAGAACGCCTTTATACCTGTGATTTAAAAAAGAAGTTATATAGGTACGTGGTTTTATTCTTAAATGATGCCTGCAGCTTGGGTCACTTTAAATTAAGTAACCATGAACATTCCAAATCTGTAAACATTCAACGGTGCAGATAGCGCGAGGCCGCTCGCGATGGGTGACCGCTGGTGGCAAAATTTCATGGGCGCTACCGTTCTTCGGAGGGCACGTTAAGCCGCGCAGTAACACGAGGCCGCACTACGGTTAGCCGCGGGCGGTTTTTAGCCGCCTAACGTTAAATCAATACAAAATCTACACGCGAGGCCGCACTATAGTTAATCGCGCATAATGTTAAATCAATAAAAATCCGGTAACAAACCGCCAGTGCACGTATTGTTTTCTTTCGATCACAACATTATGCGGGTAAAAACCGCTCGTGTATTGCCCGTAGTGCGGCCTGGCGCTATGCTCTGTAACCGTATGACAGGCCCGTTGGCGCAATTGGTAGTGACCCTGTCTGTTGCGCCAGAGGTCGTGGGTTCGAATCCCACTTAGAACAAATAGTGACGAACACTTGTATTTATTCTGTAACTGGATGTTAATTTTATTAGTACATATTTAAAATATCTATATTCGTATATGTATGTATATCAGTATCTCCACCAATCCGCATTGGAGCAGCGTGGTGGAGTATGCTCTAGACCTCCCGCAGCTGCGTGCGTCTGTGGGGGAGACCCGTGCCCAACAGTGGGACATCTATGGGTCGCAGCGATCGATGTATAGGTATCAGTCTCTGACACCGATGTTACAGGCTCGCGCCTACTTTGCGGTCAGATGGCCCTGTGTGAGAATGTCCAAGATATTTATATCGATCACCTGTAGTCGTGCTCGAGCGGCGTGAGGCCGAGGATGAAGTGCTGCGAGACCTGCTCCAGCTCGTACTTGCCGGGCTCGTCTGTGCGCGTGAAGTTGTACGTGATGCAGTGCGACGCGGTCGACGTCTTCTGGATTACGTACCACACGCCCAGCAGCTGAGGACATATACACGTTTTTTCTGGTTCCGTAGACAAAGGTGACAAACGGAACACTATTAATAAATTCCTCCGCTGTCTGTCTGTCACCACCACAGCCCTTTGGTGGTCAAGCCCACGCTGGCCAAGTAAAGATTGATAGACTTCACATGCCTTTGAGAATATTATGGAGAACTCTCAAGCATGCAGGTTTCCTAACGATGTGTTTTTCACCTAACGGTCACGTTGCATAAATCCCACATAACTTACAAACTTACGGACCGCTCGAGCGCTCTAGTGAGAGGCGACTACGATAACCATGGGGCTGTCACTGCTGTGTAGATAAAGTAAAAAATCTATATAACTATAAACCTTAGATTAGTAATATGTCCTATAAAGTAACTCTATAACGTGTTGTTCCATTATGTCTGAATGAATCATCATTATTTTGCTATACTCTTTAACTTCGCTTGTTTAATCATGTTGTATTATTTTAAATGTGTCAACAATGGACGTAGGACTTTGGAACCAACCACAGTATACTGTTGACCCCCGAACAGCATTCATATAGATAGGGTTGCCGAATGTTGTTTTTATATATTCCCTTTTAAAAAACCTATACAATGGCGATACCTACTTCAAATTGAAATAGAAATTAACACCAACACATCATATTCGCGCACCCGTTGGCGCAATCGGTAGAGCCCTTGTGCGCCAGGGGTCGTGGGTTCGAATCTCACTCAGGACAAAATATTCGTGTGCTGAACACTTGTATTTTGTTCTGTGTCTTAATGTTAATATTATCTATTTAAGTATGTATTTAAAAATATATGTATATGTATATCAGTCTCTGACACCCATATTACAGGCCCGCGCCTAGTTTCGGGTCAGATGGCCGTGTGTGAATGTCCATGATATTTATTTATTTATCATATCCTACAGTTTTACAGTTTGACTTGGCAAAAGCCACTGAAGAAGTAGTTCGTGTCTATGTTTTTGGCGGTGAATCTACATGGATATGTAAAAAATCATTTAAATAGATCTGAAGTATTTTATATCTTTGTAGTTTTTTCGTCGAACGCAGCGTATAAGTGATGTTTTAAAAAAATAAAGATTGTAAAAAAATCATACCCTACTGTCTTCAGGTGATAGAGGCGTACATACTCACATAAGTTACACATAATTATACATACATAAATACATACTCACATAAGTTACAAATACTTACCATCTAATCTTCAGCATGTTACTTACAACAGACCTTAGAAAAATAGCTTTCTTTATTATTCTAAGGTATTGTTTTCGTAAGAGGTACGAAGTGCAACAGTGCACCGAGTGTGAGTAATAATCTGTGTGACGCCAGTCAATGATTCATTGTGTTATCAATCAACAAGGCGGAACGTGACCCGCAGCGCGGTCAAGTTCCTCTTATTTACTGCTATGTAAGCAGAGCGACCGTTACCTACTGTAAGCATAGTATTTATAAGGAAAAAGTGATATTAAGCTAAACCTTACCTACAAAATCGTGTTACACAAGTTAAGACTCTGACACAAATGTCTCCGGAACCCCTGTGAAGCGAGAAGTAAATAAACATAGCCAAACCTGAACCTAACCAAACTTTGGTAGATTCAGTGGCTTTTATTGATAGGGTGCCATTTAAAAAAAAGTAAACCAACTTATTTGCCAAAAAATTGACTTGTGTTAGACTTGAATATGGGTGGATTCCATTCCCCCTCCTCCCCCCTAAACCCCTCGCCCACGAACCACTGTGTAGAATACTAATCAAATAGAATAATAACCTGAAATAAAAACACCACCTCCTCCACGTCCAAATGCCGCAGGTTTACTAGGCCAACCCCATGCATCTTCGCACATTTTACTTGATACACATTTAAATGTCGGATTTAAGTTTGTAAATTGTACGTACTGTTGTTTCTTTGTCCCTTAAAAAAATATAAATGTATGTACCTTAGTAAGTATGTAAGGTCTCGTGCAGGCCGAGCAAACGTTTGGAATCGTAACTTTATCGCCCTTGAACTCTTCTTGCGTACATTTTAATTTTATTTATGCACAAAACATTTACAAACATGTTTACTATTATAACCATTATCTGCCAAACTAAAGACCAGTTTGTCGGCAGCTTATACTTATGATTTGCTATTATTCCAATTCAATAACTACATATTTCCATCCCAGCCAAGATATTTAATTATCTTATCAATATCACAGACAATAATTTATCTCAATCGACCGCATCCGTCCGCGAGTGAATTCAAATGCGTCAGGCGAAGAGAAGACGTACAAAGTTCGTGACATAATCCAAAATCTTACCTGGTTCATGTCGAACCCTGGCATGGGTTCGACAACGGGGCATGCGCCAAGGTGGTACGTGTGGGCCACTGCGCCCCCGCACAGAGCCAAGAAAACCACCGTTACCGCCAATCTCATTTTGATAAATAAACAAATTTCACACGACCGATGCTCGAGCAGGTCAGCTCGTCACTGAGGGAGGAGTGAGGATGGAGTCACAGAGTACTTTATGGATGGAGTGACTCTAGTTCGACGAGTCACGGTGATTTAATTTAAACGAGTTCACTACTCGAATTACGCATGTGGGGTATCCGATTCTGAGAATTGTTTGTTCGTCTTAGAATTATTTCAAGGAACTGTAATAAAATACAATGAATTCGTATCGTCTCACATAACAACATTTAGAATTTGACCTTTGTGGGTCCCACAGCCTCAAGCTTATCAAATTCACTTTTTAATTATTTTCTAGGTACATGCAACCTTTGCTTGCATGTTACATGCATGATAAACTCAAGGAGTACTTACCGAGATGTTAGTGACCCAAAAGATATTCTAATCCCCAACCTGAAATTACCCGGTAGATAAAGATTGTTGGCGAGATTTATACTAAGACTCCTGGCTCCAGTGGCTTATGTACTTTTTGTACATTTTTATTAGGTAGGTACTTATATAGCTAACTTCAAGATTAATCTAGTCGTTACCTACATACTGCCTCAATGGGATCAATCAATATCTTACACACAAAGATAGAATAGATCAAATGCGTAGCAGCAAATGGCAAAAGGTCACGTTCGGTGAATGATGAGAATGTGTCCATCGCGTAGATAATGTAGATAAAGGGCTTACATTAAGCGATATTATAACGTTTTGCTACCTCATTATTATCCCATCATGGATTCTTTTGATTTTCCCTAACATCGTAAAAGGCGTCGATTAGGTACTCCTGTAGCTCGGGACCAGAATAGAACTACGGTAGCCCCTGCCTGTCGTAAAAGGCGACTAAAATGGGACTTCTGGGCATAGAGTAACTTAAACATAAGCTTCTGGGGTTACGGGCGGTGAGAGTGGGAGCTCGAATCGTCCATCATGTGACCCCGGGAAAGACGATGCTGTTTGTGGCTGCATAGTGTTGTGTAACCGGGAAGAGCCCGTCTTGGGCGCAGCGCCGGAGGGCACCGGCGCGTTCTAAAAGATATCCCGGAGCCCTCCTGTAGTGTAGTAGAAGGCCACCGAGGGCATTTTAGTGGGTGAAAGTCCCACATAACACGGCGTCGCTCCCACGACGCTAGGGTACCTTTTCAAGGTTTCCCACTCGTTAAAGAAAAAAAAGGTACTTAGGTACTTACTAGAGGACTCACACATTCATTTGTTGAGAAGTCCACATTTCTGAGTCTATTAAACAAGCTGCTGCACTGTTGAATTCTTGAATAATATCGATGATTCGTTGAATGAATTGATATCAATTCCAATCAAATGGATGTAATAAATTGTAATATCTATACAATTTCAAGCTAACGTGTACCATAGGCTATATAGATAGAGTAATGTAGTCCGTGCCTGTTCTCTTCGTGCCGTAATCTACAATTTATTTAATATGGGCTAACCAATGATTTTATATTATAGAAGGTATGCCCACCTCCATAGAATTCGGTGCTAAAAATGTAGAGCACATAGTGTTAAATAATCTAAGTCTATATGTATATATAAAAGGAGAAGCTGACATACTGATTATAAGGGTTCCTTTTATAACGTAGGGGAGCACTAAGAAAGGATTTTTGAAAATTCATCCCCTGAGGGGGTAAAACGGAGGTGCAAAGTTAGTATGAAACTTTGCCGTTTTTGAAGTTGAACGCGGGCAGACGTCGTTAGGGTGAGGCTACACGGGCGGTTCTCCCGCCGCGGGAAACCGCTCGACAAAGCTGCCGCAGACCATCAAACTACATGGGACGCGGTTTATCGCTGCCTTTTGTTCATTTCAACATGGATCCGCCAATGATAACTGCACTTGCAGCTCTCATAT
>DWTT01001823.1:0-10949 GCA_018250895.1 Carterocephalus mandan | reverse complement strand
TAAAAATTAATTAATTAATTTTTATAAAAAAAAAATTCTAAATTAAAATAATTAAAAAAAAAATTAAATATATTTAAAAAAGATTAACATTTCATTTAAAATAAATTATTTAATAGGTAACTACTAAGTAAATAAACGTCGTCAGTTTTATAATGACTACTGTATACAAAAATAAGTCTTACTTGCCCCTGTTTGGGCGCCATCTTAACACAAACAATGTCGGTTACATGCTTTGTTATCTGTTTGCGAAGGTATTGTTATCTCACAACAAATAATAAGAACATCTAGAAAATGTTTACAGATAGACCCATTGATCATGCATAATAGTTTTTTAAATATTAGTATAACAAGCATTAGTGTACGTCTTGGTTACTAAGAATGAAAAAATGTAACTTTAGAAGGTGGCTTATTATGAGAGAAGTGAAATATTTAAAATAATTTTATTTGAACACCTGTTGCGGATCCATAAATACACAATAATTAACTCAAAAAGTGTCATGATTACAAACATAGTTACATTTTTTCATTATAGAAGAGTGCGGAGTGTTAGATATTGGTGCAATAAAGAAAAAATAATTTCGAATAATTATACATACCATTTTGAGCTCTTTCCACCATATTTGGTATAATTCTGAAGGATTAAGGTAATGTGTGTCAAAAAAACAAAAATAAATTATCGCCTCTCAGTTAATTCCAACACTCATTCTTTTATTGTGATTTTGGTATGTTTATTACATTACATTATATGTTTGCGCCTTAATATTTGTTGTGAGACTACAAAACTCGGTGATAGTAAGGCGCAGTGACGTGCTCATAAGGTGTTCGATATCTCAGTATTTACAAAATTTTATTCAACATTGAAACGAATCAGTCTACTTAGAACAAAATTAGTAAAAAAAGTCTGACGTCACTCCGCCTGTGAAGTAATGCCCTAGAATCCTCAAATTCCATTAAATAAATATGTTTTCCTTTTCTAGATTAATTACATATAAATAGGGATCTTAATAATAAAAAAAGACTTTATACAAAATGAAAAATTAAATTATTACAAAACGTGATGCTTCGTGTAAGTCGCCCAGTAACAACAGGTAAATCAAGATACTTTCGGTCCCATGTCAAATAAGGGCTTACTGATTTTTTTAAAATAAATAAAGATGTCAGGAATCTCGTTATATCCACAACCATGTCTCCAATTAGTCATACACATTATACATATCACACATTTACTAAAACGTGACCAATGTTTGAAAAGGTAAATTGTATAATATATGCACTTGTATTTCTGAACGTAATTTCTCATTTAGTTTATTGAGTTGGTTCGTTTTGAAGTACACGTGTGATCAATTTATTTAATTTAGGCCTACTATGTGAAAATAAGTGCTTTTGACTAGGTGGAGTCTGTCGGGTCGATGAAAAAATCCATCGAAATTTGCACAGTGAACTTGGTGATTGAAATGTTGTTATTTCGTATAATATATAAAAATCCTTACCCTAATAGATATGTACATAACTTGTAAGTCTCTTCATCAGATTATTACATACTAAAATGAGTTATCAAACCTAGAGTTAATAACAATACAATAAATCGCAAATTACAAATACCTACGAGTAAAATATTTACAACTTCAAAAAAATAGGACGAATATTTTTATATGGACCATGTATTTCGAAAATCTTTTTGGGAACTTTACCAAGCGAGCTTATTAAATTGGCCCATTAGGTATACAGTATAATAATAAATTATTGTAATATCAAATTTTCACTTCTATTAACGTGCCCTTTTATTTTTATTATGTGGGAAATATATCTAGGTACTTAATAATATAATCTCACTGGGCCAGCTATTTATATTATTATTTATATATTATTTAAATCTACAATAATTTAAAGCTTCGCAAGTAGTTAATAAAGTAGATAGTAAAAGCATTAGAAATTACGGTAGTTTACGAGGAAATTATAATTTTTATGTAGTCTGCGCATAGTAGAAATATGAGTCAGGTTATTTCTTTTAAACATGAAAATAGGCCGCGCAAACAGCTGGCCCTAAGTACAAAATGTCGATTCAAAAGTATCGTCGCGTGTCTAATAACATTGATTGCAATCGGGCGTCATATCGAAATTATTGTCCACAGAATTATTGAACCTACAAAATTTGCTACTAAAAGTCTGAGTCCATGCTCGAAGACAAGTCTTCGGTGGGACGGGACATGAGTAAATTAAAGCCTAACCATACATGGAAAAATCGATCCTGAACAGGCAAACCAGCATCAGTTTGACCAGACCGGAACAATCGTATCAGTTCGTTTTTTTTAAATTGTATTTAGTATCGGAGTTTTTTTTAGTAGTATTTAGGACGAAAATTTACTGAAAAAGAAAAATAAGTACATTACGGGCAATTTCTTTTGTTTGTTCCAACGAGTCAAGTGATCGATTGTTAACTGAACTAGTTGTGTAGGTACTGTAATTAATTATAGGGGTAATGTGCCTTTGGAGGGCCGGCCCTTAGGCCAAAACAAATCGATTTGCTATACGGTCAGCTGGAACTGAAGGCAGAACTGTCCATGTATGGTTTGCATAATAGGAGGTGGGTCGTTTCGGCTCAGCTTGCTAACAGTAGTAGGACGTGGAGAGGCCCAGTTTGCATGTGTAGGAATGATACATACTGCTCCTGTTCGATACGTCCTTATTCTCGCAGCGCTGCCCGTTGAAGCCTTCTGGGCATCTGGAAAGTGTTCCTTGGTTAGAAAACAATCTAATGTTACTGTTATTTAAACATTAATTACTACTGCTTACTGTGGTCCTCCTTAGAAGCCCTGCAACCTACAGATCACTAAGCTTAACTACCGTATATTGGGTATGTGGGTAACGCTGGATTTCAAAAACCTATCTACGGATAGATTAGGTTATCGGAGATAGAAATTTGACATAAATTCCATATAAAATGTGTCGAATTTCTATCTCCGATAGCCAAATCTATCTATAGATAGGTTATTGAAATCCAGCGTTAGACTTCTTCGGTTAAATATATATTTAACTGTAGGCTTTGATACACTAAAAAAAAGACAAAGAAAGGGCGGTGATGATGATGATAGCTTAATTTGGGAATTTATCAATTAAGCGAAAATCGCTTAAGACTTCTCGAAAAGGATTAGAAAGTCTACAGAGTTAATTAAAACCGTTCGTTAAAGTATTAAAGACTGCTTCAACTTACTTGCAAGCTTGTTCTTGAACAAGCTCGAAGAATAAACAAGTGCCTCCATTGAGGCAGTAGGAAGCCGGGTCCGGCATGGGGCACGGCGCCCCCAGTGACGCTGTAAGAAAAACATAAGGTTCAGTTAGAAAATATGCCAATCTCCAATCAATTCTGATACCTACTCAGTCGCGTAGCGTGGCTTGGGGCCCAAATGAAGGGTAGATTTCTCACAAAAGAAAAAAAAAATTTGCATTAAATTAAAATAAATATTTATTGATTATTTTTTGCTTACACACGTTTGGAGCCTCTGTAGCCCGGGGGGCCCGTATCATTGTAACGGCTGATACGGCGGTAGCTATGCCCCTGTATCTACTACCTACTTTCGCCTACTGCAAGATGACGACAATCAATGTCTAGAGTAAGTAAGAGTTTGCTAACAGGATTAATTGGATCATCTACTACGCTTTCATAAGAAATCAATAAACCTATTATAGCTATGTGTTTTGTCATAGCCTTTGGCATGCTTAGTTTGATTATGGAAGACAAAAATACGGTAAGTAGGTAGGTCTCTGGGCAGTCATACTAAGTGGTAAGGATTTTTTTAACGGAATCTACACAGGCAGTTTGTGGGAAGTGAATTAGTTGATTGCATGACAGCTGTACTGGTAGGTACACTTCCTTATATCAAGGTAACACTACATTTCCCCTAGTCGTCATGTTTGGCAAAAACTTCAACACATACAATGCCGATATCAGCTGAACCGCTAATTATTCGTGATAGGTAACTGATCACACCATTGGCCTTTATATCGGCATTGTTTGCGGAGCGACTTCTTGGAACCACCGCCGTTTCCCGCACTTGTAGCAAACCGGTATTGATGATCGGTAAACAATACGTGGTGCTGCAGTGCTTGTTGAGAAATTAGCATCACGCATTACAACAATACCTAGTTAGGAACTCTGTCTGTACCTTTATAATATGCTATTCCTTAGTCTTATAACTGATTAAACCACTCAGAGTTTGTGCTAGCCTACCTATCTGAAGCCACTCTCATGGATGCAGAACGTTATGGGCCTAGCGTCTTTAACACAATAAATTAAAGTGAGCAACTGGCATGTTCAGAACATTCGAGAGATACAATCGCAAGCTCACTGGAGTAATGGAGCCACTTGCGTGGTTCGTAGGACGCGTATTTCCTATATAAACCCAAGTCCTACCGTATCTGATATGTACAAACATTCAAGGGGCTACACACTTGAGCTGAGCCCCTAATTGGCCGTAGGTTCTTCCGCTACTGGAGCATATTCAGAACATTCGAGGCGCTCCATTGCAAGCTTACCAATATCCGGAGCCGTTGGGCTGGGCGGCAGGACGCTGACCCCTGAATGAGGCCAAGGTTTATATGTTCTGAACATTCGAGAGGCTACAAAGCAAATTTACCAGTAACCACTATCTAAAGCTGGCGTAGACAGCAGGACGTTGACCCCAAATTAGCTCAAGGTCTTACTACAACCAGAGTAACTGGTATGTTCAGAACATACGAGGAGTTCCACTGTATACTCACCAGACTCTGGAGCCACTGGCGTATACGGCAGGATGTTCACCACCAAATTAGCTTAAGGTCCAACTAGAGCTACTAGTAAGTTCAGAACATTCGAGGGGCTCCACTGCAAACTCACCAGTATCTGGAGCCACTGGCGTGGGCGGCAGGACGCTCACGTTAGTGGTGGCCACAGCCGGGGGCCCCACCGCGCCCTGCGCTCTGCACTCGTAACTCGCGGAGTCCTCTCGTCGCGCGTGCCTTATCACTAACACCGAGCGCCTCCTGGAACGGAGTGAGCAAGTCAGGTTAGAATTAGTAGCACGTTTAGGAATGCTGTAGTGTATTCAGGGGAGGAAATTGGCTTAAGGCTAGTATCTGGGTCAACTCTAGAAATATCTCCATATTATCAGTTGGATTGTCTACAGTGAGATCTTGCTGGTCATAATAAGTTCCTAGAGTACCTACATCAGTATGTGGAGAGGATAAGAATTAGTACCACTTACATTTGACCCGTGTGTTCACTGTAGGTACTGGATGGATAGACATTATACCTACCAAATAATAGTACAAAAGTATAAAGTAAGTATGTTGTAGGTTAATATTGTAATAGCAAAGAAACTTTTAAATTAATAATCAATTAATTAAATTATTCATTAAATGAAATAGGTACCCGTAAATCCTCTACAGGTCGGTTAACTAGTTCTAATCATAATATTGATTTCGCTTAATGTATATAAAGAGGAAACATTTGTTTATGTAATGTTTTCTCACAAAAACTACTGGACCGATTTCAAAAATTTCTTTCACCATTAGAAAGCTACATCTTCACTGAGTGACATAGGCTATATAATATTACTAGGTGTAAACGAAACTATTGTTGTCTAATTCCACGCGAGCGAAGCTGCGGGCGTCCACTAGTATATACTATGGTTGGTTTCACAATAATGTTATTATTTTTTTGTAAATATGAATTCCAGTAAAAGTTTATCAAGACACGTCTGCATCCTGCAAACACTTTACGTCCCCACTCTACGACCCGTGAAATTCCTGTAGCAATTCGTCACAATTGCTTGATCCAATTGTCTACATGCCTGCATGCACCTCAAACATTTCTGCTACGAAATAAGGACTATTATCTCCTGCCAAGAGTTGAAGGAACTTCATGTTGATAGAAATGTACCTACCTTGGTAGGTAACTTGGGGCAATGACGTCCGATTGTCCGGACAGCTGATTGCCGCAAGCATAATGAAATATTATGATGGTTTATATGACCGCATTTTACATGCAATAGGAATGTAAATAAAACCGTTTTAAAAGCGATTGTAGTCAAGTGATTACAATTCCAGCCAAATGGTAACGAAGTTCAAATTATTCGCGGGCTTTAATATTTTATAAGTTACCTGCAAGAAAACCAGAGAAAAACGTCTTAAGGATTGCCGCCGCATTGGTGGAATACGATACGGACTACTTATTCATAAAATCGTGGTCCACTTATTCGTGGTCGTAGGTAATCGCTTCATTGTTTAACGCACCTAACCCTGAAAGGTCAAAGTTGCCAACCATCAGAATAAACCGTGCAGTTGCGCTTGCATTGCACGCTTTATTCTGGTGATCGGCCTCCTATTTAGGAAGTCGGTCACCGATTTGCAAACAAGTATGTACCTATCTTGTTATTAATTTCCCAATAGGTCGTCTGTATTCGCAATCACGAGATTCAATCAGCTACTACGTATCAATTGAGCGCGTGACGGTAAGACTAAAGGCGGTAATGTAAGCACCATGCGAGCTTCATCTGTTCCGACACGGTGTTCCTCTGAATCAAGATCAGCGGCTTATTATAGACAAGTTAATTGGGTCATCAGTACGTGTGATACAACGTTCACAACGGCTGTAGACGTTAGAGTTGAAAGGAGATAACCCACGGAGGCGTGAAAATGGACGCGTAGATAGACAGATAAGAGGAAATGCTTATTTCAGGTTTTAGCTTCATTATTATCAAGTTATAACAATCCGTGCTATAACTATCTTACATAAATATTTAGGTAGAAAAAAAAATTACAGTTGTGGTATCCTGAAAAAAAAAGAGATTTTGTTTTCCTCGACACTCTCGGCGTAGGTAAATAGGTACCTATTATTATTACTATTATTTGAAAAAGTTAGCTCGATCTTATTCAGCTCCGGGCGCTTAGACTAAAACTGATCGTTTGTGCCCACAGCCTGTTATAGTTCACCATCTAGTCCTACTAATTTGAGGAAAGCTAGTACTTTACCGATTGAACGCGCCAAGTTCTTCGATAATATGGACTGAAAGGAATAGCGGGTTTTGAAATCTAGTGAGTGTGGTGATGAATTTGATTTCATCCGGATGCAATTTGTGCGCTCCTAAATGAATACTCCTCAGGCGTCCAAGAGCACTGTACCTGTATCTGTACCATGCTCCTATCTGAGATTTCTACGGCCAACGACGAAATTATTACAAGAAATGTTTGGTTTTATTGTTCTGCGACCGAACCCATTTCTTGACTGATCTGACAGGACGCCGTGATAAACTCACTGGTGAGTTCCACCGGAGATCCTGGAGTCCTCCACAAGCGCAGAGCAAACCCACCGAGGGGGTATTAGCCGATTTAAAAAAAATTTCCACAAAATTCGCTCCACGATACACCTGGTAGTGGTTAAAAGGTTACCGAAATATAGCAGGCATTTAAGGCAGCATAGACAGACCTGTAATTCTGCACCCGAAATCTCCTTAAGGCGATGTCTGCGACGGGCTTCCCGTCCTTGTACCAGCTGATGCGCGGGGGAGGCCGCGCGCTGGCGCGGCACTCCAGCTTGACGCGGCTGCCGCGGCTCGTCGTCACCGACGGCATCGGCTCTATGTGCGCCGGACTACCTGGTGAGGGAGACAGATGCTTAACAGTTAACTCCCAGAACTTATTATTATATTTTATGAATAAGTATTAGCACACAAAACATTAGTGTTTTATCTTTAGAGATACCACAACTCTTTCTATGTCCCACTGTTGGGCACAGATCTCCTTTCAGAATGAGAGGGATTAGGCCCATTAACTTTGGTTAAATCAAAATAATTATTTATGTACCTACTTAGGTCTGTGTTACCTATGTTTCACGGTCTTCAATATTATGTTTTTTTTTGTATTGTTCTCTACCCTGAGCAGGAGTAAAGTCCCAGGAAAGGTTATTCAACGTCGCAAAATAGAATTTACTTTCGATTAAACATGTAGAGCGAAATAAAAATGCAAGAGACTAAATTACACACTGAATGTACCTACCTTTAAAGACAATTTATTCTCTGCTGCACTAAACTGTTTACAAATTGGTTGAGAGAAACGACGTCTCTATAAAGAGATTAATGACCCATTAAATCAGGGTACCTTCGTGCCAAAAGTGTGTGGGGACTGAATATTCTAGAGAAAAACATTGGAGTAGGAATCCCCTCTCACCTTAAATACTTACTTGAAACGAGTCGGATTCAAGAGTCCCTAACTAAAAATAAATCCGCTGTCATTAGGCCAATGGCCTTATTATTTCGTCTGACGAGTAACATATGTAAGATCAGAAATAACTTGTATTATCTAAACGGGAGTCACGCTTTGGGCAAGCCATACGTAGCGACAAAAAATTGGCTGCGTTTCAGTTGTAAACGCGAAAAAACCTGTTGTAATTCATTTACTACGTATCTAAAGATGCTACGCTAAATGCTTCTTCGCTAAAATATGATGTCTCCCTATAGCGGAATACTGATTTATTTCCGAGCTAATTTATTATTCTCTGTTTAAAATTAAAAAAAACAAATGGGGAACGCTATATTAACGAAATTGTACTCTTATTTTTGCAATGATATGATACTTACTTATTATAAAAGAAGTGTTTAGTCATGAAGCATAATTTTATAAGTAGACAATATTATTCGACACTGTTGGTGTGATAAAATAATAATAACATTGTGGTTCTCGATCTCGCTGCGTGACAACGGGCGCGACTTGCCAAACTTTTGATGAATTTCAGTACACTTGTTGATGGAATAGTTGTACTAGTACCTAGTACTATGCATGACAACTCAGCTAATCATAAGTTTCGATTAACTCCTCAATCGTACTCTACGAACGTGTTCTTTGCGGACCATGTGATGTACTATGGACTATACCTATCTACTTATGAGTTGGAGGCGTTTGAATGGTCAATAAAAATTAAGATAAAAAAACATGCCCATGGTCCACTGAGCAAATGAAGCCACCACCACGACCGTGATTCTGTCCCACTGTTGGGCACGGGCTTTCTCTCGGAACTAAGAGGGTAACTCGGAAGGGGTTAGGCGTTAGTCTACCACGCTGGACAAGTGCGGATTGGCAAACTTCACATGTCTTCGAGAACATTGTGGAGAACACTCAGGTATGCACAAAGTTTCTTTCATCGTTACAGCAGAGGACTTAAATCGCACATAACTTAAAACTCATTGGTAGTGCCGCTTGTATCCTATCTGCGTCTGCCAATATCGTCTCATCCATCAATAAAAGGCCCAATAATGCAATGAGCAGTTATTTTTAAAGGTATGATATGAGCTGTTTCCACAAGCATTCCGAGGATGCTTCAGGCTTAAAATTTGTCAGCTCCTATCTATGACCAACCCACGTCAAATCCCTAAGAAAACTGCAGTTTCACAAAATCAATCGCAAGTTTTTGTTTGATCTGTCAAGCTTATTCGATCAAGTTACGCATTTGCCCTCAGATTTTCTCTATTTGGCCATCATTCTGTGACTGCTTTATATCTTACACATCTTTATTTTCACCAAGAGATCGGATGGTAGAGCGGACAAATCTTTCGTCGTACTATCGCCCACGTGACTTTAGGACAGTTCGCAAAAAGTTAATAGGTCCTCCACCCTCTTACCGCGTGACGTAAGCCATTCATGTGCCGCCTACATCCCGTTGGAACGATCTACGTGATCCTGAATGGGATTCCGAGGAAAACGCCTGCCAAATCACTCGCCTACGTCTATGACGATGTCGAGAGTCTACTACCATTTCATTGACCCACGATTCGTTCCTTACGCAGAATGGTTTTATTATGCTGCCAAATTACCCGCCCACGTCTGTGACGACTGTTGGGGAATTGTGTAGGGCTGGAAACGTCATTATGAAATGCTTTTCACTAGACCGATAAATATAGGACCCAGACTGAAAGCTAGTTAGTATAAGGATCATTGAATTCGTCAATAAAAGATGTGTCAACTATGAAGAATCTAATCGAATCGAAAATAATACTATTTTCTCTTAATGATATTTATCTCTACATTAACTGTTTTTATGTACTTACCTACTGTGATTGTCAAAGTTAGGTAAACGGAAAACACGTCGTACTAGGTATATTGTCTCCATTGCAGCGTGAAAGACATAGCTCGTACTAAAACTCGTGGCATAATGCTTAAAAGTTTATCACGATAAAGGAATGATTTATCATATTATAAAAGTACTTATCAAGAGACGACCAACATTGCACAGAAGAATGATTTGTTTTAGTCTTAATTTGTAGCAACGTAACCTAACCGACTTGGAATGAGATTTACCTACTACTAACTGGAATATTACTAACAATAGTCCTGTTAGCACAGGACTAACTATCACTAAAAGTCCCGACACAAGTCCATAAATATACTAACGAACCGTCCAAATAATGTTCATATTAACAACCTCAGTCTCTATATGAGTTTTGTTCAAAATTGAGTAGTTGTCACGGGCGGCAGGAAAGGGGTGCTGCATGCTCGTATATCCATAAAACATGTTAATCACTAGTAATTCATAAGAACATTTTATAATTATTGTAGTTTCATATGTTTGTGCAAAGAAAAACATCTTAATTTGGATGTCGGTTCCGAGAAAATTGTTTTCACCGCACACTCATTCATCATTCGTGATCCAGATTTATTAATCGACTTACGATCGCCTACGCTTGTGTTGATATAGAAAGAGATCGTTTGGGATCATTTTTCTGCAATTTAACACTGTCAACGAGCTTAACACTAATGCTTCAGCAGTATTCTTAGTTATATGAATGTCTAAATTTAATTTTAGAAAGCTATTATAACGGGACCTGATTGAAGAATTTGCCTATGTTGAATGTACTGGTTAGTAACTCAGGTACATGCTCTTTCTTAGATACGCGGATCTTCTAGTGCAATAAGTGATCTTC
>DWTT01001821.1:0-10952 GCA_018250895.1 Carterocephalus mandan | reverse complement strand
TCGATAGCTTCAGTGGAAGTGGGTGAAATATTGATTGCAAGATTCCAGGACACACATACATGAATACATACGAGTGAAGTTAAATAAAAGCTTTTAATATATATTTCTTGTGTACGTGTGTATGAGTGAACATTTATCCAGCCGTTTAGCCTCCTAAACGGCTAAATGTTGATGAATTTTTTTGTGTGTTTTCAAGACATACTAATAGTTATCAGCTGGATGCAACTTATATATTACGTTTCATATAGCTACGATCTTAGAATGTTGTCAAGTTCTACTACCTATATACTTGGCGTAATGGCGTGTTAAAGTGAATAAAAAAAGACAACGCTGATTTCGTACGTTCAATTTGGAAAATTGCCCTTTAATTTTAAATCATTTAAAGACCTCATTTTCCGATAAAACATTCACGTTAATAAAGCAGCATTATTCATCTGTTACACGTAACACCGCGGCAGTTTCTATTAAACAAGGTCAACATAGTTAAAGTTTGAATTGTTTTATTTATGAGAGTGAAATATCCGGTTTATATTAAATTATAAAGCTTGTTCGCCAGGTGAAGTGAGCTCATTTGACCCTGCCGTCTGGTTAAAAATTAACGAATGACCACCACAAAAGGAAATTACCACAGCTGTATATAACGCGCAAGCCCTGCCTTGTGGTTTTATATTTTACAGTGAAAACCTTACACGATGAACGTTTCAGACAGTCAGTATACTCGTATTTTGAAACATTTACTATTCTTCATTCATTCATTATATTTGAAACTATTAGCTGTTAAAAGTTACAAACGTATTTGCGTTGTTTTTAAATTCTTTTAAACCATAATAAAACAGTCTTAGGTATACTTAACGATATATTATTATTTTACCACACAAATAATTATTCTGAATTGCAACCATATTCCTACAAAATAAAAATAGGTACATATTGCAGCAAGGATTGAACAATTGCTGTTTTTATGTGAGAACGTTTCTCTAAATAAGGTCATCCTACAAACTAGGTATAACTAGTAAGCCCATAACTATTCTTGTGTCATAGCTATATAAAAAGTACCTTAATATCCTTTTGGAAACAGAGAAAAGCGTAGCCTTAAGCAGCGCGTGACGAAACAAATAAAATGCCACTTAATACACGAACCAGTTGTAAATTTATGCAGGACGATATCTTTGTAATGCCGCGCCCGTGCCAATGCGTACATAGGCTGTGTAACATCGGGATCAAACTCGTTACCTATTTCATAACTATCAAAATATCGATATTATTATTAGTCCATTGAAAAGTTACATTTGGGGTTGCGTTTGCATCTCTCTATAGATGCTGCGAAAGAATCGGTATAAAAAAACGATAAGTACACCTTTTTTTTATAATGAGGCAAAACATAGTACTTACCTTTTAAACTTATATATTATTTACCGTATCGGTAAACAGCCTATGTAAGAAATCATCAATCAAAAATGACGTCAGTACCTACTACAAGTACATATTATGATAAAAATAATTTATGAGAATATGAAATAAAAAGTACATTTCGTATAAGAAACATTTTAAATCCACCTCGAGGGTACCTCGTTAGCTAAAACCTATTACTAGGTTATAATGGATAACCTCGGCGACCTAGATTCGGCAAGTATCAGCCAGTGCGGACGAAACGTTGCTGGATTTACCGCGCTGCCAGGGATTTAAATCCCATGACACTCTGAGCTACTGTTGCTACATAATATATTTACATCTTCAAAATTTTTATATCTCCAGCATATTCCTACAGCTTTTTTTATATTGGAACATTTTTATTTATGTTATTATATATTTATTATTTTATTTTTATTTATATTTATTATGGCTTTAACGAAAAATTCACGGCAACAAATCTTTGGATGCATAAAACTGTAAATTGCTGATTATAACTGCTTTAGTGATTTTAAGGCCTTTAAAATATATAATATATTGCTTAATTTTATTACATATCTAATATATAGAGATATTTATGCTAATTTGATAATAAGTTTTATAGATTATGAAAATATTGTCTAGAAAGCTGCAACCCATAGACGTGGGCACGGGTCCCAGTGGTGGGAACGGCTCTCCCCCATAGACGGCTCTGCTCCAATTGGTCTAATGGGGGTTAGTGGCCAACCCAGTCTCGAATGTTCTCAAGCCACCCGTAGGTCATCAAGAAGTCTTAACGACTATTATTATAAATTTACTCTCTAAAATACTGCACAATTTACTCCTAGCGTTGCGTTATCGTGATAAAAGTAATGTGTTCCAAACAATGATATTATACATTACAAACCTGACTCGACTGACCAGATTTGTAATTGTATTTTAAGAAATAATACAATAACAATACTAAAGCTAAGATTTTTAAAAAGGGCTAGAACTTTTTTCCTTCAAAATTGGCAGGAGCAAAGGTTTCGATTTAGTTACCTATCTATGCCTATATGTCACCTTTAAGATGAAACTAAATAGTGTAATTTGTAATCGTGAAGATTGGACTTTCTAAGAAATGCAAAAAACTAGAGCGCATTGTCATCTGCTGCCTGCATTGTTCTCGGTCTAAGTATATGAGTTTGAATTACAACGTATTCATTTTACGCCCAAAGATTTTAAACTATGGGCTTGAAAACCTACAGATACAGTCTTCTGCACTTTACACATTTATAGGTATGTCCATAGATACTATTAATTTGTACCCTATCTTATATCCTACTATCCTACTTATACTATAATATTGAAAGTTTGTATGTTTGGATGTTTTGATGTTTGTTGCTCAATATCTACAATATGGGATTATATGAAACTTAGCACATGGGTATTAAATAACCTAGATTAGAACATTGGATTATTTTCACCCCGGAAAGTTGTTTGCCACAGCCATAACAGATGGCGCTGACACTAGTTCTTAAACGGTTCGGAGGCAACTTTTATTAAATGGACCAGGCTTACTACTACTGATTTAATTCTATACCATACCTTCAGTTTTAAAATAGGTATCGATAGTTATTTATAGAAAACTGATTTCTACGCGGGCGGAGTCGCAGAAAAAGCTGGTAAACAATAAGGTTACTAAAAAATTGCTTAGAAATGAAAGAAATAGAACAAATTTTGTAATATAATTACATATGATTATATTAGCTTTAGATTATCTACCATGTGTCGAATTGGACGTCCAAGGGGATATAGATGCTTTAGTTTAAATTGAATGACCTATTAACTCAAGTGTCCGAATTTCTATTGCTAAGTATGTTCAAAGCTGTCTGACAAAGCTTAACGAAGCCGACTAATAGTAGGAAACCTCTAAACACCTAAGTTCCAGATATTCTTGCGCAACAGCTCACTAGGAACAGGTGACGTATGTGGAGTTAAATCATTCAAAGGGATGATATTTCCGGGATGAAAAGTATCCTATCTGCTAATCTAGGTTATCATATACCTATGAGCCAAGTTACATCCAAATCCGTTTTGTAGTTTTAACGTGATTGAGTAACAAACATCCAAACATCCAAACTTTTCCGAAAAGTTCAATGTGACGTTAATCATACTATTTAAAACCACAATATTATTGTATGTTCACTTGAGTAACTTATTTGGTACCTAAACTACTAAAATTTTATTTATTGTTATAATCACAAATATCACCGATCCTCCATACAAACTTCTTTGACATATTCTACCAGTTTTAAATGTTTTTTTTTGGTATCAGTGGACTATGTCGTCACTTAATTCATAAATGCAATACAATTGATATTATTAATTTGGTGGAATGACTGTGTATTTCAATAATTTTCAATACTAAAACAGCATTTTTATAAGAACTTGAGCCTGATGAAAGTCAGAGATAATAACTTGTATTATCTGTAAAATATAGAAGTGTGTCATTTGGCCATAAAAAGAACTTTTAGCTAGCCGCTTAGTTACGAGTAGCGTTCCAACTCATTGCGTCACTGCCGTTGGCTCGGGAATTTTAAAGCCTTGAAGAGTTATTTAGTTCAAGGTTTTTAACATCGCATCGCAATCAATAAAATAATATGACAATAAACTTAATATTTGAAACGATAATATTTTATGTTATCAGGTAGATAATAATACATAAAAATTGGCTTTAAAACAAAATAAAGTTGTAAGCCGAAACCACATAAATATTTTAGTACCAACATCCGCATCGCGAAGCGGTCCCGCTCTCCCATGCCTTGTGGAAGCATCGATCCAATCACAAATAGAAACTAAACTTGTCGGATAAGTTGTACACGATATCACAAAGGTCGGGTAGCAAAATCCGATTCGTCATAAAAGTATAATAATAGTGGGTCCGGGGTGCCGCAACAACGCGGTGACCTACACAGCGCGCGCCACCGCGGCAGTCTTCTGTCGGGCTTTCTAATGACCTCAGGCGTTCTGTGTTGCGCGATAAAGCAAAATTTAATCCTCTGAAACTGCAAAACTTAATCGCGGCTGGATATTCACTTATTTATCGTATAGTTCACCCTTTAGGACAGGCGCATGTCCGTCCCCGTTAGCTCCCTGTGGTTGCGACACAAAAATGTACTCTAAACACTAAAGGATAACCGTGTTTATAATTAGCTCCGAACGGGCTCTGTGACTGGCAACTGATACTATTATAGGTAAGTACATATTAAGTTAGTTAAAAAGTTTTACCAAACACGGTTTTTGTAAAAGACAGAATTCTTATGTTTATTAAAGTCGTAATATGATGTTTACCTATATTATGTACGCGGCGCTATAGTTGTTGCATCAAAACGATGTCAAGGGTCACCGATATTTCTATATTCTACATTTATATTGATACTAAATACTGCAGTCATGTAGAAGAATATCGTTAAGCTGCTTTGTCGCATAAATATTTGGTGTACCGAGTTTGATTGTTTTGAATATAATTGTATGAAGGTTAATCCGCGTTAATCCGAAGGTAATTCATTCCCAGCGGTCTATACCACTAGGTATAGACCGCTGGGAATGAATTACCTTCGTTTTAACGAAACATTCAATTTATATTTAAAGATCCTTAAAGTATCCATATTAAATGTATGTATCTCAATTTCATATAATTCACGTAGTAGTGAAACCCAAGCACTACGTATTAAAACTTGATACTTAACTTTGTACTTTAGTTTGATTTTACTATAACGAAATATGCCTTTTTGGTCACGAAGCGTCGCGTGATACAGGAACTTTATATTACCTAGGTACTGTCGACCTCGCAATCAATAGGAATAACTCAGTCGAGTATTAAATATGTAGGACTTAGTTTAAAAGCAATATTGGCGTAACACAAGAAGTCAATCCACGTCCTTATAAAACTAAGGGCGTCCACTAGTTTCAAATAAAATCATAAAAACTATTTTAATCTAAATGAAACTACTTAGATTTCGGGATAAATAGTATCCTAATAATTTGATAAAAATATTTTTTTAATTCTGTTTATATCTGTATCGATTAGTCCATAGTAACCACGGATAGTAATATTGAAGATTTTTTAAATGCGCAAACGCCTGTTAGAGGCTTATTACATTATTCATGCGGAATTTGTCCATCTTACTATAATAATATATTGTTTTTCTTTGTTTCAGATGGATGATGTGATATAGATATGATTACTACAAATATATAATAATGTAATTATGAAAAGGATTTTATGCTTTGGAGCTAGGAAGAAGAATAACCGCAATGTTTTACAAATTATTTCAATATTATTGGTTTTACCCCCTTTTTTCCGAGCTCAAAATACCCTGGGTTGCTCCAACATAGTTAAAACTAACCAATGCTCATGTTATACATTCGAAAATGGTAAGGCTCAGCATAAGTTAGGGATATTTAACTTTTGGAACTTACTTTAATAAAATTTAATATTTTCAGCTCTATTTATTGATTGCCAAGATACTTCCATTAAGGATATTAAGGATGCCCTTAAGAGTGTTTCAAACGTACACACATTTTCTGTTTACGATCTTGATGGTAGTGAAGAAACCTTGGGACCACATTTAATACCGCAAGAAGTCTGCATTAAGCATATACATATATCAAGAACAAGCATAAGGGTTGTAGATGATGAAACTTTTGTCCCGCTTAGAAAGTGCCTTGAAACCATAAGCATTGTTTCCAGCAAAATCAAGTTTTTTCCACAAAAAGCCTTTTCAAGCATGCATAAATTAACTTCAATAGAGCTCTCGTCTAACTACATTGAAGAAATTCCAAGTTACAGTTTCTACACTCTCCCTTTAAAGAAACTTAATGTTAAGGGAAACATGATCGAATATATTTCAGATACTGCCTTTTCCGGTTTGGAACAAACGCTTACCGAAATTGATTTAAGTGAAAATAACCTAACGTCATTTCCTATATTATCGATTTATAAGTTGAAACACCTTAAAACTCTTCGACTATCATGGAATGAAATGTCATCGTTTCCTTCTGTTGAACACACCGATTTAGTTTCTCTTGAATACTTAGATCTAGACTCCAATAATTTTGAAACTCTTTTAGAAGACTGCCTTAAATTTAGTCCGTCCCTGAAGATATTATCATTCCACTTTAATTTTATAAACAGTATTCATTACCGTGCATTTAACTCTCTTGTTTATTTAAAGTCCTTGGATTTGAGCCATAATAGAATTAAAGTTTTGAATACCTATCTCTTTCAAAATAACAAATTGTTAGAGTTTATAGATTTAAGCCACAACCATTTGCATCATATACATGGCCTATTTTGCAACATGCAGTCTCTCACCGAAGTAATTTTAAGTCATAATAATATATTAGAAGTGCCAATCGATTCGTTTCATAACTCAAGTAATATTAGTAAAATACATTTAGAAAAAAATTGTATTAATAGCATAAATAGTCAGAGTTTTAGTGACTTAGATAACTTAGAAGAGCTGCATCTAGATTATAACTTTTTGAATCAAGTGCCACATAACATATTAATGAACACTAGAAACTTGAAGACATTAAGGTTAGACAATAATAATTTTAGCGAATTAAATAATAACACATTAGAGACCCAAGTGGGTTTGAGAGAAATTCGCATAAACAATAACAGGCTGAAAGCTATTTTAAGAAATCATTTCCATAATTGTTTAGTAATGGAAGAAATATATTTAAACCACAACGAAATAAAGTTTATCGAAAAAGGGTCTTTCATTCCAATGATACACTTAAAATATTTGGCTTTACACAGTAATAAATTATTTGATTTACCCGACATTTTACCATCAGGTAGATCGAATTTGGTCACACTGTATCTGGATTCAAATTTATTCTCATCAATAAACTTTTTTATTTTTCGATCCCAGCAACAATTATATCAATTGGGTTTAAGAAATAATCAATTGAAATTCATTACAAGGGGTACTTTTAGTAATTTAACCTACTTGACTCGCCTTGAGCTAGCGGAAAATGAAATATCTGTAATAGATGATTTTTCTTTTCAACCATTGTCTTCAGCTCGATTTTTAGCCTTGCAAAATAATTATATAAGAAACATCACTAGCCATACTTTTATTGGTTTAAGTGAATTAGAAGACTTGGACATTTCTTATAACAAGATCGTATACATTTACGATATGGCTTTCGATACGTTGAAAAAATTAAGAAGCGTTAATCTCTCTAATAACCATCTAAAAATGCTACATAGAAACATGTTTCAACAAGGTTTGCCCTTAAGTACATTATATTTAGATAACTGTGAAATTCAATTGATCGAAAACGGAACTTTTAATGGGCTAAATAATCTCAAATATCTGTCATTAAAAAACAATTCTTTAAAATCTACTGATTTATTGGCACTCAATATTTCGGGATTAAAATTTTTAGTATTGTCTTACAACATTCTTGACTACCTACCAGTGTATGCATTTTCGCAACTTCCACTCTTAGAAGTTTTGCTCATGGAACACTGCAATATAGAACACATATTAGATGATACTTTTTTATATAACAAACATTTGGTAAAACTTAATATAGCTCAAAATATAATAAGTGCAATGCCCATAAAATTATTTGGCCTACACAACTCTATCTCTGAATTCAACATAAGTAATAATTTTCTCGACTACGTTCCATATAACACGCTTCATAATTTTACATATTTAGAAACTTTGGATATAGCAGATAATTTACTGCCAAAAATAGAATTAAGTGGATTTGAAAAACTAACAAAACTGAAGCATTTGATTTTACGTAAAAATGAAATTCAGTCTATTACATCTAGAAAAAAGGTTATTCTAAAAGAGCTCGTACTTTTTGATATAAGTTTAAATAAGTTAAATAATTTGCCATCAATTATATTTGAAAACTTTCCTAATTTACAGAATTTAAATATCTCATACAACGATATATTCAGATTTGATTTTTTGAACTCATTCAAAATGTTTGGAGTTTCTTTACTAAATATAGACGTAAGTAAAAATCCAGCTATTTCTTGGTCCACAACTAAAAGGTTAAGTAGCAACAATACCCTTATTGCCAACTTGTACGAACTACACATTTGTTCAACTAATTTAAGTAATATTGAAGATATTACTTTTGAATTATTTATAAGCTTACAACATCTTTACTTGAAATTTAATAGAATCCGGCGTCTTTCAATTAGTCCTTTTTCAAAACTAACTCAATTAGAAAACTTAGATTTGAGCTTTAACAAGATTACACATCTAAAGTCCAGTAATTTTAGAGGGCTCACTAAATTGAGCACTTTATGTTTGTCCAATAATAATATTGAGTCTATGGAATCTTTCGATGAAGACCTAAACAATTTGAAACTTTTAGATCTTGCTCATAATAAATTACAAAATATACTCAATGAAGATTTAATAAACCTAAAGGAACTTACAGTTCTTTATTTAGGTTACAATAATATAAAATATATATCATTAACTGCATTCAAAAATCTTAATAAAATAGTACATATTGACTTAGCGCATAACAAACTCCAAAGTATACCACTTGAACTATTAAATTCAATTGAAAATCATGTGCAAGATATATCTTTGAAAGGTAAGTTGATTTTTATTTCGGAATCATGCATGCAGGAACTCCGAAGCATATAATTTTACCTATTTCAGCCTACCTTTGTTTACTTTCAGATAATGTCATTATTTGCAAATGTCAAAAGAATAATACATGGACATGGATACAAGACCATCCCAAGATAATCAAACCAAATGGTGGAGTATGTTTCAATGATGACTATCCGAAAGAAAAGTGTAATTTTCCTATGATTGCTCAAGTAACTATCGATAAACATAATGATAATTCAGTGTCAGTGTCTTGGTTTATTCGCAATCGTACAGCAATTAAAGGTTTACAAATTCTATACTATAACGAAGAAAAAGATGCATACGTACGTATTTTGCGATACATTCAAATGTCTTTATGAACATAATATTTTTGCAGTTTCTATGTAGTGATACTAACATTTTTTTTTTTCATAGGTAAAATCAAAATATGTTGATAAAAGCGATATGTCAACAAATATTTCTAGTCTCAAATCAAACACACATTATATTCTTTGTGTTTTAACAATGTATGATGATAAAATGATATCAATTGAGGAAGAAGATGTATTAAAATTTAATAATACGGATATGGAGTCAAACACAACAATAAGAATGAGCCGCAATATTGCAGCGATGTTAATTTCTCAATCACCGTCGAGTGAATGTGTTTCATTTGATACTTTACAAAAAGCACCGATGGTCAAATCTAAACCAAAGAAAGCATCAGCATTTTTTTCATTTTTAAACAGGCGTTTAGGATTGATTGTTGGTTGTGTTTTAGGTTTCATTGTGTTTTTTATAATGGTTTCCGTCTTGCTATATACAAAAGTTAAGGAAAGAAAGAGAATAGCAAAATCTGACCCAGCTTGGTCGGAGATGAACGATTATCACTCAATGCAAAGTAAGGAAGATATTTTACAAAATTCTACGACCGCATCTACTGATAATATTTTGTTAGGGATGGCCAAGAATAGAAATTCTTCTTTAGACCAATTAAAATAGTTTTAGATGTAGATGAGACCACTGAATATAATGTAGATATTTTTGTAGTAAATTAAGTTATGGGTTAAATCTTATAAGTTTGAAGTTTTATTGAATACGCGTTAATAGCTCTTGTGTATTTCGCCTATTTTGCTGGCCCATTTCAACTAAATGGCTACGAGTTTTCATACAATAGTAATCGAAAATTATATTAAAAACACCGAACGAAACTGTATCTGGATTATCCAGATACGATCAGTTTCTTCTTGAAAAATAATACCACTCTATATTACGAGTATATTCCTGTACAGATATTTTTTTCTTATTGGTAATTTAATTCATTTATCTTATCTTATGTCATATTTTACCTATATATACAATGTGTTCATGTGTATGTATGTCCTAAGTAAAATCGTCGTGATTGATGGCTGTTATTAAGTATAAAAATGTATGTGATTAGTGTTATAAGTACACGTAGGTAGACCAACAAAATGTTTGTATAGGTTAGTTACGTGTAATTTCCGTAGTAAAAGTAATTACTTTAACTTGACTAAACTGATAACCATTTCGAGGACTTCTCATATCATTCATTACCTAGTGTTGAAAAATATTAAAAGAGCTGTTGACGCGTCTTATTTCAACGTTATAGGCAAAAAAAAATTCTGAACACTCTTTAAATTAAGCATTAGGATATTAATAGATGCTGAAATATTTACAGATATTTTTGCTTTCATAAATATTCATATCCTTGTAGCTTGTAGTGGATAGATAGATTTAATTATTAGAAATTTTAATACGTACAATTACACTATTAACAGACAGAAATGTTAAATATATTGAAATAAAATTGTTGCCACACTTGTTTTTCTTTTGTTTGATCATGTATCAGTTTATTAGCTACCTTATTAATCAGCGTCTTAGTGATTTAGTCGTAACTTCGTATTTCCGCAACCA
>DWTT01001820.1:0-10952 GCA_018250895.1 Carterocephalus mandan | reverse complement strand
CAGTTGTGACAAGGACGGGGGGAGGGGCAAAAAATCATGAAATTCGTGTGACGTAATTTATGGATGACCCCTTACTAGTGAGCGCAAAAATGACATTTAGATTTCAAGTGTACTACTTTTATCTAAGTGTCTATACATAAATATTATAAAGAGGAAACAGTTGTATTTTTGTATGTAAGTTTGTAATGTTTTCAAACAAAAACTACTGGACCGATTTCAAACATTCTTTCACCATTAGAAAGCTGCATCTTCACTGAGTGACATAGGCTACGAGTATATAACATTTTCAAAAAAATAGGGATCCCTAATAAAAATGCAATAGTATAACCCAAGGTGTAAAAAAAATACCTAAAGTATTCTTTTCATCGCGTGCGCTGCGAAAACTATGATGTAACTACTACGACTTTGCTGAACACACCATTATTTACAAAAAGTGTCGCGACAGCATATTATTATGTCTAACTATTAAAGTTATGCCACAATAAGTGTTCTTATAATTTAAAAATCTAATTGAAATTCCGTCGCTAGAAAAGGCTCTTTATTTGTATCTTGGTACTTGGTAACTTGTACTATTATGTGGTAGTAATAGTCCTTATCAACATAAATTTTTTAGTAACCTGACGCAAATAGAAGGGTTTATGTGTGTATTATAATTTTGATATTTTTGTAAAATACCCGTGTGAGGCCGGGGCGGACCGCTAGTTTACAATAAAGATGCACGAACAGCGAAAAGGCATCAGGTGGTATTAGTTTACAGTTGAGAGTTTAAGGTGGTAGGCTCATATAATAATTTTAATGTTTCATTTATGTCGGGTAATGTAGCCTCAACTTACATACTGGTAGTTAAGTAAGTAATCTTAGGACCATCATAGTCCTCAAGGGTAGCAGCAACGCACCTGTGATCGATTTTTACGAGACACTTCTATTAGTTATTTTTTTTAAACACTCAAAAAGCTGGTGCAAAGCTAGTATACAAAATTACACCGATACCTAGACAATTTAATAATCACTGGGCTACCTTTCTTGTTTGCATAATTATGTATACTTACAGAACATTTTAATACTACTTTGTCATGCATTGTATCCTTCCTACTAAAGTTTTAAGTGTAAAAGTTGTGTTTGGATGTTTGTTTCTCAATCATGCAAAAACTACAAAACGGGATTGAAAGAAACTACTTTGATTAGATAATAGGATACCCTTTGGATGCTTCGTTATGTTTATTGGCGTTGTTTGGCACCTCGATAACAGATGGCGCAGACTTTATGCCGTACTTTCGTAAAATGGACCAGGTTTACGTACTGATTTGATTTATTTATAGCCAATAAATGTTAAAATCGGTGTCGATAATAATTTATTGATAAAACTTGTCTCAAAATCTCAATATAATTACTACTATTTACTATTAATGTAGGAAATTGTGCATCTCCTCATGATGACAGCTTAGTAGTATTAATCATTAATTGTCATTACATTGTTAATGTAATATTACTCACCAGTAAATTTCAGTACTGTATACATTTTATCTCTTTGAAGTATAATTATAATATCAAAACAGTGGTTATAAAGAGAGTGGAAAGAAAACTATGAAGTTCCATGAAAATTAAATTTATTAAATAGTAACCTCATAACTTACTGAAATTCCCATACACGTCCAACCCATTATCCTATATGTACAGTTTGGGCTGCTTAACCTATATTTACACCACGTGCACAAGCAGGCTTCAATCACAGGGTAATAAATTGTAAATGTTCTAGACTGGTGCCCCCACCTCTTCCTGGTAGGACCTCGTCAGGTGAGCAGCGGCAGCAGTGAGGTGACGGAGGGAGTTTCTTAGGCCTCGGAGGTGTCTCCGGCAAGCAGCCGCAGCCCGAGCTGCAGACTCTCTCTCGTCCTCTCCCTCTATCCCAGAGTCCCCAGCCGCACTAGATGTTTCACTGTCTGTATCGCTCAAGTCTGACACACGGCGGACTCCCCTCTCAACGGTTTCCACCTGCTCATCCTCTCCTGCCCACAACAATTCAGTCTTCAGGTCATTGAGCATTGAAAATAGGCTGAATGGGTCATCATCTCCTTCTTGCGGCAGGTTCATGAGCCGACTGGGCACGAGCACAGTTTCGTCCATGGTATTAACCATCTTCACGAACTTCTCCATGTCATTGAGAATGCTCTGTTGGGAGAATTCAGTGTCGACATGGCGTGCGATTTTCCTGAGAGTGTTCCTGTAACAATGACAAAAAGAACATCAATTTCACTGATAAGGGAATGGTGATAAGGTTGCAAATGTTATAGCTTATAGCTATAGTAAACTCCTCTATTTCTTTGTGAAGAGGCCTTACTGAAGTTATATTGCCCTAATATTAAAAGTGGCTCTTGCCAAATGCTTTGTTTAAAAAATAGTATGAATTACATACTTAGGTAGTTTTGGAGATATGTAATCTTGCATAATGATATATACTTCTTATTAATTCAGGCATATATTATGAACAAAGACCACCTTCTTGTGATTTTATGTAATTGTATTAATTAGATGCAAGTTTAAATAATCTTACTGCCATTAATTTTGTATTGTTTAAAATAGCTCTTCCTGGGCTGTTAATTAATGTCTACTGAATCATATTTACATCCAAAACTCACATAAATTACCAAGTTCATAAAAGTAGTTATTGCCTTATTTTTATGTTCTAGGTACTTATAGTTTTACAAGTTTGCTATTAGTGATCTATAGTTTTCTATGAGGTATAGTTTTAAGATTCATTATTTGTGATGTGATGTGATATACAGCTAGGCATCACAACCAATCAACAATCTGATTGAAGCTGAATCCAGATTTATCACTATCAAATTATTAGTTGTATGTCTGATGTCCTGATGTCTGAGATGGGAAGAAATGCTAGCAGTTTGTAAAGGGAATGATTTCTACCTCCATTCCATTGTGTATTAGTAGAAAATATTGCAAGATTATTATATTTGAGTTGAGGTTGTGGATTAGTTTGACCACATGGTTGTATCTGAGTATAGTTCTTGCTGGTCACCATTTTCCTCAAGTGTACGAACACATTTTTGATACTGTCTTCTTATCATGTGATATGAAGATCAGCTGTTATGCAATGTTTAGCAAGTTATGTTAACTGTAGAGAAGGTTAACACTAAGAGTATTTTAACGCTAATAAGAGTATTTTAATGTTACTTTCCTATTTCAATTTAAATCATATTAGGTAAATGGGATATCTTGTGTAGGTATGACAATAATAGCCAAAAGTTTGTAGCAAGATTATGATTATCGATTATCGACAGTGTAACTTGGACACGTCACTATCTGATTCATTGTTCACCTACTGTTCAACGACTGAAGAACTTTGTGATAAAATATAATACATAATTGCAACTAACAAACTGCCGGATATTATCTTCCATTTTGGTAAATTTAAGTGATCAGGACTTATTCAATCTGAAAAAAAGTCTGAAAGCCTGCGTACCGCGCAGGATAACCTCATTGATGACGTTAAATTGTGTTCCCAAACATATTTTAATAAGTTATATGGAAGATGAGTTGCATCACTGGAAAATGATGCTATCATGTCAATGTGAAAGGAATCTCAGATTTCGTCAGACATTCACATTTACCGTCTGTTCTGGACCTATTTGATATTTAATTACCTACCAAAAATAATCTTATTTCTAACATCCAATTGGTAAATAACATCATTTAAAATGTCACATCGCTAAATCCATTCAATGCATCACGCCTACAGGGCCACAAGGGACGTGGTTTCGAGTCGAGGCGACCGAAGCATCGGCCATTGGTAAAATAAACACTTTCTGTACCTGCTATTCTCCAGTTTGGTTGATATGTCGGTGTTGAAAGACATTTTCTGGTGTTATTTAACAATTTTTAAATATCACTGAACACACACGCTCTATTATTCTTCACTAAATTTATTTTGATATGCCCGTTACGAAATGACGCGAACTGAATAATTTCGATTCGAACGTTCACTGTACGCGACGACCGAACGCAAGAACGAGATTTGACGTATTGACAGAAGTGGGGAGAGCCCGCATATTTATATGACGACGAGTCGACGACACTATCGTACGATGCGGGGGAATGAGTGCATTGAATATATTTTACCTGTGTAAAATTGTGCAGTAATAAGTAAATATGTATCCTCATTGATTCATAATATGTTCTATTAGACGTCATGTTTAAGAGTATCAGTTTTCCCCGTAAATATTTGTCGGTTTTGTGTTAAGAAAAATGAAAAAATAAAATTTCAGGGCGCTGCCGCGCTGGTCCGGCGCGTCCCACCGAAGTCACACCACCTCAACAAGCGCTCCTATTGGTTGTTGCGAATCCTAATCATTATTTCATTGGGAGATAGAAATTTCTGATGGCGCGCTGTATTTGAAATTATTCTAGAAACGAAAGAAACCCAACTTTTTGTTATGGATAGTAAACGAACATGAAGGACCTTTACCATGCAGAAGAAAACTCGTTCCGTGTTTCATAATTCTACTATACTGTGCTTCATAATACATATAATAATATCTATGCTTGTGCTTGTTGTATGTATTCATATATTTAATACACACCATATAGACAACTCCTTTCAATTATTTTAATTAAGATCGGCATTTTTGCTTTCCTTTGCTTTCCTCCTTACATGAGTAATCTATACCACCTACGGTCCCTATCTACCGTAAAATGTCTTCGAAAAGTCAGTTTCCCATTACTCGTAGGCCCAAATATTTATTTAGTATAGGTTATGGTATGTATAATTATGTAGCACTTCGAGTAAGTATGCTTTCTTTCTTGATGAAATAAATGGGGCTAAAGGTCTCCGAATATTATTAACTTACATAGGCATTGTATTGTATGCAAAACAATGATCGATGATAGGTAAGCTACATACCAGGTATAAATTAAAATTTTAATTAGTGTAAAAGTCTAAAGTATCAGTAAGTATATTTCAATTTACGTCAATAAAGTATTACTATTACGACTTTACCTTTCATAAAGACATTATACTTTAAGTAGGTATAGGTAGTAGGGACCTAGGTACTTTCTATAAACTTTATTGCAGGTAAAATAGAAAATAATTTTGCAGAACCTTGATTAATTTGAATTTTTAATCGATTGATCTCGGACATTCTCGGATTATGATCGATCGAACTGCGGGTGAGGCGTTTACATTTTACTTAGTGGTAATCTTTGGCATAGCTTGCCGTTGGTAAATTTATATTTTGAAAAAATCCCCTGATGTAGATAGTGTTCAACGGACCAACAGCTAAATAATTGCCATAATTGTATTCCTAGGGAACATATTGCCGAGATATTAACTATCCTTTTCATCTGTTAGGTACGTCCCATTTTATTTCCAAAATCTAAGAACCTAAAAATCAGTCATCCTATCTAAAGATATAATTAAAATTGCCGTAAAATGCATAATGTACGAGAAAGTCAAAGACTTTTAACTTACCTAACTGATTAACTTATTTGACGGGCAGACTAATCTCACAAATCAAAATATAATAACAATCGGTAAATCCAGATAGAGATAATATCATCAAAACAGTAGTCACATACGAAATGTATGAAATAGTGAATTTTGTTCATTATTTTCATTTCCATACATTTTTCAGATGTTTTAATAGCTATTCTGCTATTCGGAACGCGGACGAATCCAACAAATCTAAGATAAAAAAAATCCATCCAGCCGTTTTTGAGTTATGTGTCGTAATTAACTTTGTTATAAGTATAGCATTTCTGTAATCTGAGAATGTCTCTAATTATTTAGACTATACTATAGTATTATTGAAAAGACGTAGTAAAAGACTTATTTTGTTTTTAGTCACTACTTTTTGCTAGTAGGTATATTAATATTATGATCTTTGACGTGTTGATTATGCACTAAAAATGTAACAGGAAAGTTTGCAAATTTTGTTATGTTAAATATTTACCTACCTACTGTTTTTGTACATTCATAATGTACCTTTTATTTTATAAAAATACTATATCCATTTTTTTTTGCTTTTTAAGTTTCTAATAGTCTGTATTCATGCATGGGGGAGTTAGCTTACCCACGAATGTAATGGTGAGGTTGGAAATAGTGAGTGGTGCTAAGGGTTAAAATATGTTGAAAATTTTGAAATACAATCTCTAAGCTACGCTTTTTGGGAATTTCAAATATCTACTAAATATATATCTAATAGGTAGGTACTTTTACTGTACCCTGGGCACAGAATACAGACCAACAGAATAAAAACTTCGTACTAATGCCGTGCGGCGAGAACACCTAGTAAGGTAGGTATATTGCGCTGTAGTCCTAGGAAGTTTTCATTCTGTTTGTCTTTATTCTTGTGCCCTGGGTTTGGTACCTTTTAGCTATGATTATGTAATCAGAGTTTATCAGAGGCTATTATTATACTATTAGCATTTTTATGAGAAGAGACCTGAAGTTTATGTATAGCTGTTAAGTTAAAACCTTTATATAGGTACCTGATTTAGGCTATGTTTTCATACCTACCTATGTCGCTATACTCTACCATATTACGTTAGGTATGTCATTAAAGTAGAGGCTATACTATAGCGATTGTATCTTGTTTACTCTTAAACTTACCTATCTAAGTTATTATTGTTATACATAGCCCTATCGTCACCCCACACGAACAAGATAAAGGAAGCGTTATTACTAAATAATTATTGCGATAGCGTAAGAAGCGAGCATAATTACTTGTTGTCAAGTAAATAATATTATGTAATGATGTCAGTTATTGCTGAGCAGGTTATCTCGAGTCCGTATGTCATCGGGCTACATTCGCATGTGGCATGGTATCGCGTCACGTCGTTCCTTTTCTGTTCTGTGCGACACACCCACTGACGTCACACGTGTATTTGGTGCCACGACACGATGTGTGGACGGGTTGCTATGCCAGCAAGTTTTGACGTTTAGGCTTACCTAAGTATAAAAAAACCTATTAATAAAACAAATTAAGAGCAGGATCAAGATTAGACAATTTGTTCATAGATAGATCCCTATAATCGATGAAAATGTGTGTTAAGTGAAAAAAAAAGTCCCTATAACAGATGTCACATGGAATTATGTTGACACTCGTTTCATCAAATAAGTTGCAGTCTTTTTAGAAATTTCCCGTTTGTATTCTTAAAATGAATGAATCCATCTCTGAACATTGTTACGCAATTGACCGCTTGGTAGTTGATTTGTCCTCAAGTCAATACGTGAGCCGGTCTCTAAAAACTATTCACCTGCTGTAATGGCGAAGAAAACATCGTGAGGAAACCGGCATGCTTTAGATTTCTCCATAATGTTACCTACCTACTGTATCTTATTAACTAATACCTACTGTATGTACCTTATCCTGCAAATAAATAACTTTGACTTTGACTTTGTTTTCGAAGGTACCTATTTATTGGCAAACTTCACGTTTGCCAATCTGGTATGGTGTAACCCCTCCCATTACGAAACGAGACACATTCAAAACAGCAGGACAAGAAAGGGTTTTGATGGTGGATGGTAGTGTTTGCTGAAGGTGCAAATTTTAGCTGCCGAGTTCATTAGAGGGTACGAGTGTTCTCTCAAATAGGAAGAGCGTAGGTTCACCACGCCGCTCCATTGCGGATTGGTACGGAAGCCAACGCGGCCAATATGACCTAATTTCTGTTAACTGTTATAGACGTCCCGCTGGGCACGGGTCTCTCCCACAGACGCAGCTGCGCGAGGTCTAGAGCATACTCCACCACGCTGCTCCAATGCGGATCGGTGGAGGGGATTGTGGCCAACCCAGTAGAATGTTCTCAAGCCGACCGAAGGTCTTCGATAAGGCTTGACGACTGTTTCCACCATTGAAAACAACCGGGACCGACGGCTTTACGTGCCCTCCGAAGAAGAGTAGCGTCCATGAATTTTTGCCACTAGTGGTCACCATGTACAAACCGACTGCGCCCGTCGTTGCTTAACTCTTTCGATCATATTGAATCGACGCGAGCCATTGGACGCTAGGTACATACCATATCAACCAGACGGAGATTTGCGGAAAAGTTTTTATTGAGTTTGACAATCATACTTTTGGCATGGTCAAAGTCAAATGTTCTCTGTGGTCAAAGTTACACTTGGTTAATTTTTAAATAAGAAAATTTCCCTAGATCGACTAAAGGGTGGATACGTGATATATTTAAATTTTTAACCCCAAACGTTCTACTATGAAACCAATGGCCTTTGCTATCATTGGCTATTCACGTCAGGTCATCACACCATGATCCTCGGGTTCGCGCGGATGACGTCATACCTACCCGTTTGCGTTTTATTATTTATAACCGTTGCCAAGTGGCAAACAAAAATATGTTTGTTTTAGAATACTGTGAACTCTGGTGAACTTTCCACTAAGCTAATGATAACCGAAGCCTTATGCATATATAGCTATTTAACACTTCGATAATATCTTTGAAGTTATATGTATAAAAATGTTATGAACATTTTAACTAAGAACAATAAAAAGAAGTACATATATCCAAATGGTTGGTAATTCAAGACAACCTCAAATCTCATTCGGTCTCTTTACCTTGGCTAGGGCAAGATCAAATAAGTCAAAATTAACTGAGACTGGGTTCACATGATGACATTTTATTTATTTCTGCTATCACAATGAAACACGCCCACCCCGTAGCGAAGAGAAGCGATAACCGATTTACGTCACGTAAAGATTTTGCTGAAGTTGTTAAGTGCAACAACAAAAACATATTTTTGTTGTGCTGAAGCACTCGGAGTTGGATCTTAATGACGTATTTTGTGGCATCATCCACAATCCACAACTGAAAACAAATACCTAGTCGTGTAGTGTGTCCTGGTACTGGGCCGTCTTTTTGACATGTTTACGAAAACCGCCAAGTTGGCCAAAGCGTCTACGAATATAATGTTGTCTTTATTTTAATTAACGCCTTATCAAAAGAATTGTCCTTTAGTATTTACCAATGAAATATACTTTATTCATAATTAAATTTTTAGGCTGCAAAAGCAGCCCGGACGCGTGAGTGGCTATCAAAGAATATCAACAAGATGCAAATCAATAATTATCTAATGATTCTTATTTATTAAACGTTCACAGTTCTGTTTCGTATTTTGATTCACTATCTGTGTTTTAGTTACATGGCTAATAATGTACATACATGGATGGCTCTGTAGAGCATAGATCTGTAGAGTATCCGCAAAGCGGATAAATTACTTACATGCATAAAATGTGACATTTTGTATCTTAATATCTAAATGCCTATAAAAAGCTTCTATAATAGTAGCCAATCAGGGTAGATAATAGATACGAATACGTAGATCAAATTGGTTTGTAAGTAATTTGTATTCTTATGGCTTCGAGATCTTCTATCTTTGATCTTTCGATAACATAATGATTGTCTCATTATTATATTCTCATTGGTTCAGTCCTACGTAGATAGTCAATCTTTCGGTCTATTCATCAAATTAAATCACAATTGATTGTAAACACATTTGATTTTCCCTTAGATTTTATTTATTCACGGCCTGCTTATAAAAATCTTGAAATGAATATAATTATACCTAGACTGTACATCGCCTCATGGAACTTGTAATATTGTTTTCTCAGACCACAGTACTGTAGGTAATCAAATAGAACCTGTTTTTGTTAATCTTTGCTGTCATCAAACCAGATCATTAGAATCGGTGGTGGTAAGTAACTAGCTAAACTGAGTGCGAAAGGTATTCTGCAGTACCTTGTACCCGGTGAAGGGCAGATTCCTTCCCTTTTGCTGAACGGATACGCATATCATATATGTAATAGGTACATGCCGCTATAATATTATTTATATATAAAATTAATTCCTATTTCTTAGAAATAGGAATTAATTTTTGTCTTCCTTAATTCTACATGCTTGACATTACAAAATAATAACACAACAAAACACAGTAAAAATTCTTATTAGTACTTACCTATTATCCCCTCTAATCTATATATTATATGGTGGCTATACCTAACAGGTATAAGTAGATAAATATACCTATTAGTTAGGTATAGATTATATGTATCAAGCTTTGTTTAATTTTTCCGCGGGCTAAGCTGCGGGCACAAGCAAGTTAGATATAATTAATCGGTTGCAAGAATAACCAGAATAACTCGGTTCATAATACTTATTCTTAATTATAATCAGTGAAGTAGGTACGTTCTAAGGTACGTTCTTATAAGTACCAAAAGAGAAATAATAACATACATAATTATAAAGGACATTTTTTTCGTTGTTAATTTCCACATTGGATGTAATTTTACAACTTACAGTTTTATTCGGAAAGTAATATCATTATACCACAGAGAAAATAAATTATGTATGTTAAGGCGGTAAATCGGTGCTTATAAAGAAAATCAATTATGACTTTAATTATCAAGATTTTAGTTAAGTAGTGACATCTATTTATTAGGATGTGTAACTGATAAATGTAGACTACCGCCATCTCTCGTAGAATGAATTACATTGCTACGTCCCCTACTTTGCGTAACTGTTCCTATATTAAACTCAGTGATAGTTAAATAATCTACCGATAGATGGTGCTATCTAACGAAAATTATTTGGAGTTTATTCATAGATGGCGTTTGAGTTCCAGATTATAATAAGAACCGAACCAATAATTATAAAAAAATATATCAAATTTTTTCTTGAATTTAGTTAGCAGCGTCCATTGCTTTTTAATTTAAGCGCAAATACAAACGGTCAACAGGTTATGTATGTAGGTATAATTCTTTTTAAAATAACTGTAGGTTGTTACTTATACAACGAACAATCAATCGTCGTACTTTAAGAGATATTTTACTAAAACCACGGACTCCAAAACATTGTTGATGTGAAACATCTTTAGGCGGAGGGCAAACCAAATTTTTGGCGTGGCGAGCGTGGCGAGCGAATATGGAATA
>DWTT01001819.1:0-10955 GCA_018250895.1 Carterocephalus mandan | reverse complement strand
GTTCTACAACAATATTATGTATTACTTTACTCGATCTAAATGAAAGTCCGCAATAGCATAGCAAGGTTAAATACCTTGATACAAAGAAAGGGTTCTGGTGATGATGATGATGTAGTTGAAATAAATGGAATCGCGAAAAAATTTCAACCACCCAAAAGATGTGCACATAATGGTAGGTAATACAGAAACCAAACGTATACCAACTTGAAATGTGAGTTGTCATGAAGATTGTCTGTCATGTTAGCTATAAACCCTAGGAAGCGAATTATTTAGGTCTCGCTCGAACTGTTAACCGAGTGCCATTTTGAAAAACAACGGCACGCAAGGGTCTCTAATTGCAGAATTTTTTCTTTGACAATCTTTTATGTTAGGTAACGATGAAAGTAAACAGCCATATAATTAATTGTTCAAGTGTTATGCCTGCTAAATCTAGGGCCAATCTGCTCATTGTCCTTTGGAAACTGATAATTTTGACGAATCAGTAAAACTGATAATCAAAAAAATCAAAGGACAAAAAATAGAGTTAAACGAAAGAATAAAGTTAAACGCTGCCAAATGGTTTTGTAGTTTTAAACAGAAAATTTAATTCATCTGCCTTGATGAGCGACTCGAATTCGTATTTGTCCACATACAATTCTGTATGTACGTATCAATGACAAAAGAAGTTTAACTCAATCAATATATCTTACGACGACGAGTTTAAGAATTATATTCTGTTCTAAGACAATGATATAGAAATAATTCCTACGAGTCCACTTTGCTTTACCTACATCGAATACTCGAGAGAACCAACTTGAATGACAACAAGTTACTTATCTTAATCACTCTGTACCTAAATATCACTGTTAAAACTTGTTTACCTATTTACCTATATAGATTGAACTTCGGTAACATGCCCAGAGCGTAAATCCTTTCTTGTTTCTTGTGGAGCAAGTTCTGATAAGCTACTGTGTGGATTACTGTGGAACATGAAGTTGCTTATTTGAGCTAAGTCTTGCTCTGAAACCTTTGGTTAATTGGCCCATAGTTCTAGTTATCTGATAGTCAATCGGTAGGAAATACCAACGTTGAATTTTATTGTTGGTTAAGACGTATTAAGACGCGTGTATGGTATATTGGTTTTAACATTTATGAAATGATCATCTATTGTTTATCTTAATTTCTTGCATAATTATATTCACAGATATATCTTTCTGTGACCTTCCAAAGTAGTTTATTGAATACGGCCGTTTGCAGAGCGATGATTTGCAATGAAATGGGGTGGTAGAAATGAAAAAAGTTTACCTATTAGGTTCTTATTTGAATTGTTTTTTGTTGACTGATGACTGTTACTTGCGGACCAACCGTTTGCGGTTTTTGCGATTCAATTTAATGTAACTCATGCATTTTATTTGACTAATTAAATTATAAAAAATATATTTTTTTTGGAATTTAAGTATTTGTTTGAAATCTCAGGCGCATATCTCAATTTTGCTTTAAAAATTCATAAAAAATTAATATGTATGTTTTAAATTACGTTATATAACTATTAAAAATCAGTTAAGTACTGTAGCAGAAAAATTATTTGAGGTCAGGGAATTTTTTAGTTTATGTACTGAAGCATGACTGCGAATCGATATTATTTCTCATTCGTATTATTTCGTATGCAACACAATGCAACGTTCCTACGAATAATTTAGCAGGTATGCTAATAAAACTGTGGTGCGTGCGTAAATTATAGTTCACACTCTAAAAGAGTTAGGCCTGAATGTGAAAAATTACGAAACTTATTAGACATCCGGATTAAATTAGTGGAATTATGAGCGTGAAGGGTATTCACCAAGTTACGACTGCATCTATTATTTACAGATGTGAGATCTAGGTTGGTCGATTAACAGATTATGGTTTGTCGGCAATTATAAAGGAAAAACCTGTAAACAAATATCTAACTTATTTTATTAACTTGATCTTAATAGATTGATTTTAAAATCCTGTCTGGGTTTTTACATTAGTACTCGCGACTGAAACGGTAGCTATGCATAGAAAATTTATCATTTCTTTGATGTTTATTGCTAGATATTGTACGAGGCATTCATGTCTATGAGTACTTGAATATAACATAACATAACATCACGCCTGTATGTCCCCGAACTGTTAGGCAGAGGTGTGTTGTAGTACACACACTTTACATCAGTTAAATTGAGGTCCCATGTAATAGGTGGTGAGCCTATTGTCATATCTACACCGATCACAAATCCAGATCCCGTCCTGCGTCGGTATTTTAAGTTTGAAAAACCCAATAGTTTTTACTATAACCGGGGTCGAACCCAGGACCTCTAGCTTAGCAGTCATGAGTACAAACACTAGACCAACGAGGCAGACACAATTTAGGGAAATAATGTTGTCTGTTACTATTTATTATTCTTTTTTAAATTACAAATAGTTTCTATCTTTAGAAAAGCCTATAAAGGTAAAGTAATTATTACGAACTCCTCCTGTAGAAAAGAAGAATATCTAAAACCTAAGCAATTAAAAAAAGTAACTTTAACGACGCCCAAATTGTATTTAAGATTAAACTAACCAATAAATCAGGTAACATTGAGCGTTTGTCATAACCTAGACTAATTTTAAGCAGTCACAGCTGGTGCTTGTTTACAAACGTTCATCGCGTGAATGAACCAGTGCAGTGACCGCGTTGTGTGACAACTCAACTCACATGACACAAATATCTATCTTGTGACACAACCGTTCCTGTGCAGTATTCGTCACTGGTTATGTTAGCGGTATCTCCACGTCATTGGTTGTCTTCCTTCATGCATGTCCAGATTTTGATTGGCAAATTGTTGACAATATTATTTTTTCAAAGTGACTTTTATCATGATTGCCTCCTGACCTTTGCCCTGTATTCATATTGGTTTTTGAATCATGATAACTGTTAATTTTCCTTTTACTTCTTGTTGTGTTGGTGACTGCGACCATTATTAACCATAAGGGTTAATAATGGCGTGGATAGCTTCATTTATGCTGCTTGCCATAAAATAATGTCAGAACGTGCACTATGTGTGCGTTTTATGTGTATATGTTAGTTTTTTATCTTTTGGGTTTATCGAAAATCATCATTTCCCAACAATAAATTGTTTTCACTTACAATTAGCACAAAAACGTGGTCAAGTCTCCCTGTTACTGACACTTCATTCGACGTTCAGTAATGTTGCATTCGTCCTTGCAAGGATGTAGCACACGCTTCGCTAGCAATAGTTTGAGAGATAAATAATTAAGTAATAGGACCTTGGTCTATTACCACTGGCTGATTCACAAGTGAAACTTTAGAAGTGTTTTTAGAAAAAATGAGAGATCTGGACATTTAATTTGGCTAATCTTTGTCAGTGTGCGCTAGTCTGAATCACGGCAGAACCTTCGATCAATAATGGCAGAACGGATAAAGTTTTGTTATCCACGACCTTTTTTAATAGAATGTCGTAATGACCCCAGCAGGCCCAGTTTTTTAAAAGTGTGATTGACCGATATTATTTTCACGGCCTTAACATTACGTTATTCTAGTATGTTAGTTATTGAAATTATGTGACAAGATACCTAAACGCTGACAAAGTTACTCGTATAATTGTAACTTAGGGTTTCTCTAAATTTTTACGATGAAACTTGAATAAACAAGTCATTTTGTTAAATCCTACATTTTTTAACTAACTCCTTCTTGATTTGACATTCTCGGGAGCAATGCTGTTAGTAGGTAGGTACTAGACCTTAGCGTCCATATAACAAACGATAGGTAGCCGAGGCCGGCTGGCAGGTATCTGGTAATTGATGATCCACTCGACTTACAATCGAATTTACTATATTATTTACCGTATCGATATTCCAATATGAGCGTGACAAACGATCCAATACTTAAAGCGTACAGTAAATCATATGTGAATTAATCATGCTTAGCCTAATGTAGACAATACAGTATCTAATACAATACAGTAAATTGTATGAGACGTCTGACTACTACCTTACTAATCTAATCTTGAATGAACATTTGATGTGTTTTTTTTAACCTTTATGGGCAAGGAAAGTCGAGGATAGGGCTCTGTGGCGTGCCTTGGGGGAAGCCTATGTTTAATGGACTTTTGGGTGCTGAAAAGAGAGTTTGTTTGTATGTAATTTTAAATGCAATTTCATGCAATAATTCTTCAGCAAACTTTGACGTTTCTTCAATGGACTTGAAATGAATCAGCTAGTTATTAAAATAAACGCTTTCAGACCTGTACAACTCACGCAGAATTTATTTGATGAAGTTTAAATACAGTCTGGGAATAAACTTCCTAGACTGCTCGCTATTATTTACCTACTTGAATAGCATTTGCATGAAACTGCTCTTGCTTAAAACTGGATTAGGTACATGATAGTACGTTGTAGTTTAACATTAGATATAATGAGATAAATATGTTATGCAACAATGAACTTATGTAGTACTTCCTTTGAAATATTGTTACATCCGATGTTCACAAAATGTTAAATGTTAAATTAATAAATTATCATTATATGGCGATTATTAATCAAAACTTACTTCCATGTTAATATTATGTAATTATTTAGAATTTGATGATGAGTTTTTGATTGATGAATGAAATACAATTGATATACTTACACATAAATGAAAGTGACTCTATCGTAAGTCTATGCAAAGTATTCCAATCTCAAGTCAGCATAAAAGGCAAACAAAGCACTGATTGATTAAATAAATGGATTGATTGATGGTTAAAGTCATAATTATGACAAGTTTAGGTAAAAATAGTGTGAAATTACTTGTCCCAAACACCTCTCCAAGGAAGGAACGAATAATGAAGGAAATACCTAAGCCAGCTTTACCTGAGGCTAGAATTGCAATTACCTACTGTGAGGCTGGAACATGAATTTGAAATAGCTTAAGATAAGCCTAGTGTTAAATATCAGGCTTTTATCTGGTTCTTTAATAACATATTACAGATGTCGATTTTAAAATTCAATTTAGTTTTAGCACCAACTAGTATTGGACAAATTATTATTTATGGTGGTGCAATGTATTTAGTGGTTATCGTGTGAAGTTGCGAAGTAGATAAACGTTTAACCCAATGGAATATTGAGTTAACTATCACGTGAATAGCCCAGTAAATTAAATTATAGATACCAATTAAATCTAAATGCCCACAGCATCGATTATTTCTTGGAGACATTTTCATGTTATAGTAACAGGTGTTTTAATTTAATACCCACTTTACAAGGCTGCATGGCTCAACCGCACTGTTATATTTCTTTTATTTGGCTTGTAATTGTAACTTGCTTTGTAAATATTCTAGGAAGTTAATAGAACTGTCATATTGATTTGAGACTTTCCAAGTAGATACGAAATTGGGTATCTACCTACCGTTCTGCAATATAACGTTTTTAGGTAACTAAGTTACCGACATCCGTACTCATTGTACGAGAATACCGTTTGGTACCGTTTGTTAATATGAGTAAGGGGGTAGTTAAAAAAATATTATACAAATAACATTAACCTAGTAATAAATATATACCGATTTCCCGGATATAAGCAGTTCGCATCGTTCCTCATACGGAGCAAACCGGCCTCACTGATACAAAGGCGAGCACGTGTGATTAATCAGCTAAGTTCGCAAGTGGCCCGCCTTCGGGCTGCCTCGGTTGAGGTCACACGTCAAGTTCAGCCGCCCAACCAGTATGTGAACTCGTGACGTAAGCTCATGCACTTAAATGCGAGTGAATGAGCGTATGTTTCCATCTATTTCAGCGTTGATTTTAGCCTACATGACGTATTTATCGGACATCAAGACTTTTATAAGGTCTTAGCACCAGAACCCTATAACTACTCGCTAATGAATCTCTTTAAAAAAAGTCTATATTTTTAAAGACAGCCGACTGAGGTTAGGTGAAATTCAAAGGCCTAGGTATGGCTTATTACGACAGGCAAGCCTCATGAAGTTTTGTTTTAGTGTGATAGCGTAGGATGCGTGATATCTAGTGGGAAAATCTCTATGCACTTCCGTTCGTTCTTGTAAGCAGGTTTCGGGTGTTACTGAAATTAAAAGGATGCTTTAAGCGGCCTGGGAAATTTTTTACTTCGCCACTAATAACTTTTTCGTGCAGCGCTGTGGTCACGAATTATCAAGTGTTTGGAAAATGGTTAAGTTATGTTAGGTATATTTTAAGTATTTATTTTTCCACGCGATTTCTAGACGCCTTGACCCTTTCGTGGAATTGCAAAGCACACATATTTGCAATATTTAAAATAATATGTATAGATGAATCAGCTATAAAATCCATTATTGCCTGTACATGTTCCTACACGAATAATATATGATTAACGTAAAATATACTTATCCAATACATTTTTGAGCAAACCCATTCGTTTCGTTCTATTAAGTATTAAGTTAAGTAATGATCACTGTTTCGAAATAGACCTATGACTCCTCCTTATATGAAACCGTGAGCACCAGACAAAGTATTAAAGACACTACTTATGTAACACATTCTTATTTTTAACTAGCTTTTCCCGCTGCTCCGTCCGCGTCAAATCGTTTATGTGAACATTTACTCTGCCATCAAGGAATGATTTAAAATATTAACCCTTTTAAGCGGCAAGGCACACCAAACAATTCAGTGGATCTAGCCACCAACCGATTAAAAATTGATCGATACTTAACTATCCACTAAAAATCGAACGATTATTTCAGTGTTAGAAACATCTAATTTTCCGGGATAAAAAGTAGCCTATGTCATCCAGGCCCTGATGAACATCTATGCCAAAAATTACATCGATCCAGCATTTCGTTAAGTAGGAGAAGATGGACAAACCAACATACAAACAAACACTTTCCCATTTATGTCTTAGTAAGGATCTAACTGAAGGCTTTCATAAAACTTCCGGGTATTAGAACTGACTTAATACGAGTAATGTGATACAAATCCTTGACCCGGTCGGATTATGCTATGCAGCCTTGGTTGAGGTCATTATGTGTTTCACATATCAGGTTTATGCTACTCAGTCTAAACCAGTCGTATGTAAAATTTATGTGTTACGTCAGATATGAATAAGAGTTGTGTTATGTTTTGTTATTATACAATTATTAAAATGATTCGGGAAACAAATAGAGAATTAACATTGAAGTAATCTATTTATAATGTTAGGTAAAGTTAAAAAAAATTCACATGAAAGTAATTCAGTTATTTGTGTTAAAAAAATATTATGATCCGATTATCTTTTTCAACCTGATGGTACAGACCCTGAGTGCTTCACAGGTAATATTGGCTATCAAATGATAGCAGAATGATAAATTCAAATCAAAAAATGATTGTGTGATTAATGATAGTTGTATGTTTGCACATACAAGCATATATTATATACACCTCTAATTACATAATGGAATATAAAAGAAAAACAAAGAAATGAATGGAATAAGGTGGTGGTTCAGCTAGAGCTGGCCTAGGACTGGGTCGTACGCAGCGCTTTTCTCAGCCTCCCCCTAGCCCTGTGTTTTTGGGCGGGAGTAGAGTGGTTCCCGGCTACCTTCTCAATCATATTATTGCTGAATAATTATTATTGAATTTAAACGTCACATTCAGTAAAAAAATAAAAATCAAACGTTTGAAAATTGAATCGCTCATTTCTCTACTCTATTTTGCGTCTATGCCTTGAGTAACTACTGCTGCGCATAGTAAAACATAGACTATTTGTAAAACTCAGGTATGTAGTAGGTATTTTACTTAATTAAGGTAGGTTATATGAGAACTGGTTAGGTCAATAACCCTTTCTCCATTCATACTCTAGCTACAATTTAGTTAACTATAAGATTTCTTATATGCTAGTATAGTTGTATGACATCTTTGGATTGCAAGGAGAATGCGTTGTAGGCAACATGAAGCCAATTTAAAACTAACAGGCCCCGCGAGTCAATAGCTTACGTCTTACGGCAACACGAAGTAATTGTGTTTGCCTGGTTTGAAAGCAGCCTGCACTCAATAAGGTCACGGAAGATAATATCGTATTTATATCCAAGTGGACTGTATCACAATACTAAACGATTGAAAAATTGTTCATCAAAATCTAATCGGCTTATTTAATTGATTTAACAATGATTAATGTTGAGGTCTTTTATTAAATTTACACGATGAGTTCATTTAGTGGCATCGAAGGCCGTTGTTACAGTTAAATAGCAAACTAATAAAATGTCCCAGTTTGGTATGCAATTAATTGTAATTTGTACTTAAGTTAGTAAACAATTGAATCACATCCATTATAGGGTAAATAAAATATTTTCAAATCATTTTCAGACTTGTTGATATTTTACTTGAAATTTTCGGAAATGGTTTATGGCCAAATAAAATGGCGTAGGTATTACATAAGGTAAACATTTTACTATAAAAGATTCTGGTATTATTGTTGTTCTGGTCTTCTTATTACTTGGCCCTTAACAAGTTCAATTTATAAATTCTTACAATAGGTACGGCATATCAAAGAATGGAAACCTTATTTAACTTTTGTGATTCAAATCTTACCTCTTTTTTACTAGTCTGCATTGAATTTTGTTTGTGATCATTTAGTTTAAAATAAAATAGATTGGTATATTTCCAGTAACTCTATTAATGTTCTTTATCGGGTGATAAATATAATAAGAGGCTTTCGCTTTTTGTGATGGTTAATCAATTATTACAGAAAGATTTGCGTATCTAATCAAATAAAATAAATAACGTAAATAATTGTAATATTAAATCAAACAGGTAAAAAAACAGGTTAAAATTAGGTAGGTAGGGTTTAAATTTATTATTGCTACTCTTACTGCAAATCATCACAAATAATCACGATAGAGAATTTGATTTAGTAAATAGGGAAGTGGAGGGAGCTAACACTCGAAAGTTTTTAGATTTCTCCTTCAAATCGAAACATGATTGTTCCGTGGATAAGGACTGAGATCATCGGCTTTGAAATCCCTTTAGATGCATAGAAGTCCTGTAGATAAATACTTATGTTTGCTGCTTTTAATATCATAAACTATCGTATGAGACCGTTGCAGGTTAAATAGATAAAATAGACAACATACTAGACTCCTTCAAGCTCAACCTAAGAGTAGGGACTAGTATTGCTTCAATCTATATCTATTCATTCATTTATATTTCCTATTGCGTAAGGTAGAATAATTCTCCTTATCATCTCATTGTTAGTAATAGTTACACTTGACATAGTAGTTATACAAAAATGACAAAATAAGTCAATGTAATATTTGAAATCAATATTACTGGACCTCTTAGAATGGGAGGTATTCGGCCATAGTAGATTGGCAGACTTCACATGCCTTCGAAAATAAAAAAAAAATTAATTGAATCCATCTATGTTAATGTTCTTTTTTCTATCTTTTCAGGCTTTAGTCCTGTGCGGGTGTGTGGCACTCTCGGTCGGCCAGTACAGTCCTTTCGACTTCTCGGGCGGATATCTCGCGAATAATTTCGGGGCGCCGTCGTATGGACTCTCCAGCGCTGCGTCGAGGGATCCTAGAGCTAACACAGGTACGACAAAAGGTAAAATTTATAAGCGTCCCATTGTTGGGCACAGGTCTCTGGCACTGCTACAAATGAGGGAGGTCTAGAGAATACTCCACCGCTGCTGAGAATGCCAATTCGGCCAGTCAGTTGCTGTTTTCTTTCAAGAGTTACCCGCTATTATCTTTGGTTTCTCAATACAGTAATTAGTTTATTGAACCTCAAAATTAATAAACAATTGTACTTTTGCTTCCTGTCAAGGTAAATCAATCGCAATATCATGTTACTTAACTCCATAGTTAAATTAATTTTAGATTGGTGTCGCGACTTATTATCAAAAATAATCAAAAACAGTGAGATTTTAGTTGTATTAATTGCTTTTATCGCTTATTTATTATCAATATTATGACTTTAATTAATGAGTATTATTGCAAGATCTGCGCGCTCTGAGAGCTAGTACTTCAGAGTGTTCAGAGCAGAGCCAACCTTGACAGTCAAAGTTTGAAACCCTTTCTACTTCGGACAATCACCTTTTTTAACGATCACGTTTCTGGGTTGAAGTGTTCTTTTTATATATTTGCACTTATGATACAGACTTTGCAAACAGTATACAAGCAAATGCAGGAAGTTAGTGTTTACATTTCGTAGTCACTTAATGGTAGCGTTGTTCAAATTGAGAAATATTTTTTTAAATATTTGATCGGTATTTTCTTTAATAAAAAATAGAATTAGATCACGAAATCTTTGTTTATCTACTAAAATATAAAATGGTTGATGATTCTTTAAAACTCCTGAAGACTGCATTCTTTGTGTATTAAATAGTATCACTGTTAAGCCCATACGCTATTGAATGGAAATTCATATAATCAAAATATCCCAATATTGAATAAAGCTTCACCCCATCTGATTCGAATGTGGACGAGTTTTGTTTGGTAAAATTTGGTCTGTAGCCTACCTACTAGCACACGGTAACATTTGTACCAAATCGGCCTATCATTGAACTTTGGCACAAGAGCGTGGTCGATCTAATCTCGAAGAATTTATAGGGTTGTATTCTAAAGCGCGACCAGCCAACGTTTGTATAATAGTTTTCGATCATTCTCGTTTATCGCTGAACAATCTAAATGTTTCATTCACTATATTTGTCAATTTATTGACAAGGCGTGAACCAACGATGATGTATAACCAAAGACTGGGGATTCCATTTATTCACTTCATTTATTTAAGACCACAGTTACCTACTCGTACCTAATGAAATAACAAAGTTGTCTGAAGTAGAGACGTTAAGAGTCTTAAATTACTAGTTATCGAATTAATGAGCCAAAACCAATAAAACAGGAGTGCTTAATGTGCATTATTAACATACTTTTATTAGGTCCACTTGTATGTAACTCACAATGTAAGGGAATCTTAGAGAGCTAATTTAACCATCTTCCAAGGAT
>DWTT01001818.1:0-10958 GCA_018250895.1 Carterocephalus mandan | reverse complement strand
TTGTCTGATTAATACATGGTGTACAAGTAAATATCGGTTGTAATAAGATTTGAACCATTATTAAAACAATGGATTTCGGAAAAGATAAGCCTGAGAGAGTTAAAAATATCTATTGACTATGACATTTTTTTAAATATAAACATGTTAGATATATCAGCATTACATATGAGAACAACATCTCATATCCTCGCTCAGTGGGCACTCAAGCCATCGCACGAAGCAGTTAGCATAATTTTCATATCATCGCACCCCGTTTAGCTACGTTTTCTACTTTTGTGTAATATTATTCACGAGTCTAGTCAAATACAACTAATGCACAGTAACTTAAGTAAGTACTTTACTTAACTTATGTTATAGATACATACATGACGTTCTTTATGTATATTATTATTTTAGTACTGTGTGTATAGGTACTATTATTATTGTCTACTCTGTGGTTCAATCACGTATTTACCTCATATCTGCTTCTAAGACACTACAAAAACTCGCTGACCAGAAATGCAGAGCTTTGCTTATTTGCTTGCTGTGACAATTATATCATTGAACTTTAAATAACCTATATGGATGAACTGTTATCTTTTATATTTTTAACAACGTCCAATTAAGTAAAACCATCGATGTAACGGAATAACCAAAATTGTGTAGTAAATTATGTGTATATGAGTATGTTTGTATTGGTATATTGTGTTAAAATGCAGAACATTTTCAGAAGGCAGTACGTTCAAACTGCATCTCTTTTATAATTACCTACGCCTAGTTAGTCTCTTTATTTGTTCCGCTAACACATTTACTGCGACGTGTGGAGCTAGGCGGAGATATCGGCGCGAATAAAATTGTGCCGAGTCTGCACGAGACAAATTAATGAACAGGACAACCCTATTTGTATTTCTTTGTACATATACAGACCGGGTGAATATTTATAGTTTGACATAAAACAACCGATGTGATGTGAGGTAAATGATATCCTCAACGTGGAAGGTCATTTTGCCAAAGATAGAAAAAATGTTCAAACCTAAGGAGGTTTACTAAGGAGTCATTTAAAATATTTATATAAGCACAAGCACAGTCAACATTGTCAGATAATATAATATTATGATCTCTATATGCACCCCAGCGAAGATATATTATAGGCGCAAATAATTGGGCTGAGTGGGTGGACCGAATCAAATTAACGGAAACGCCGACCTTATGCGACTGTTGTGCTGTTGGGTTTATGGTTAAATACACCTGGCACCTGGAGCCAATTAAGTTTAACTTATACGTGCGTTGATAGACCAAGTACCTGAGCCTACTACAGCCGAAATACCCAACCACGATATTGGTCGCCCATATTATGCCCATAATAAAAATATTCTTTAAGTCGTTTGTTTGATGGGTTCTCCGAGCGCAATAGGTAGGTACATAGAACATACTCGTACTATATGACTTTAAAAGAGAATATTCATGGTTGTGATAAGACGTTTTAAGTCTAGTATGATTTTATTTCAGGTCCATTTTAAGTGTCCTTATGCTGTAGTGTCAATAAACGCTTTCTGGTTATATAAATATATAATCTTCACCGCACCCTATTCAATAAAAAAGTTAAGCGGTATTCGATTTATTTTATTGTATTTTTTACTGCGGACAAGTTTGTTTCACAAATCAAACGAATTGAAACAATTTGTTTATGACACAGCTTTGGAATCTCTGACGCAAGTGGACCCGTGGGCAACATCATTCGCAGTTAATGGACGTGTGCGTGACTCTGCGTTATTAGGAGGCTTAATTCACGAAACGTTGATGTTTTTCTGTCGAATAAGTCACAGGTTGTTCCGTGTTCCTATACTTTTTCTCATTAAGATTATCGTTTCTTTAAGGCGTAATCGTTGTTAATTACACAGTTTAAAGCAGTTGGTGTAAGAATTTGTTGCTGGTATTTTTGTAGCTTGATATTTCGAGTGCCATATGGTACTTGTTATGATTTTTACTTAAGCTGACGTCATGTGCTAGCTACTTCTATGTTGTTAAACATCTTGTAGGTATCCTCATTACAATTTAAATTTGTGATTTTTCCGTTAATGTTATTAATGCCATCTATTATTAAAATAATTTTTTCTCCGTCATTTTTCAGTTAGTTATCCATTACTTTAGCATGAGCATTGACAATGTTTTCAATAAGTACTATATTTGTTTAATTATACCAAGCAAAGCAAGAGGTTAAAGTAAGATACGTAATCAACTTCAATTTTAGTTTTGAGATCGCTGTTTGGGCGATAATTTGAGTTGAACTTTAGACGCTTTGGTCTTACTACCTATTACTTATACACGATTGAGTTTTGTTGTTTTGTATCTTGTAAAACATTTTCCCTAACCGGTGCTACTCCGCGCGGTCTTTTGAATCTAGCAACTTTCTGAAGATTTTTCAATTCTTGGATCGGAATATTCTTTTTTCTGAATTAGCTCCGAGTTTTTCATGTCAACGAATTATTTCAGTACCCAATACCGTGTATAGGTAGAAATTGTAATGTAGGTTTCAAATTAAGTTGCAAAAAGAAAAAGACTAACTGGCTCAAAATGACAACAAAAGCTTTTAGGCATATATCGGAGAGGAATTAAGGTGAAATAAAGATTAAAACGACAAAGGCAGCTCATCCGAGATGAAACTGCGACGGGATGACGGCAGGTCTGCAAAATGGGATATGCCTACTCATATTGCAAATTTTTATACTATAGGTTCTTACCTACTACAGTATAAAAGTTTTTACCTACAGTTTAAAAGTCCCTGAATATCTACAAACTCTCAGTGTATAACATCTACCTACTCGTATCGTAACACTTAGTTCGAATTACTTCGAATATATTTAGATTTTGTGTCGTTTGTTTCTTTTTCGTCGAATCGAGAAAAGGAGGAGGTTCTATGTTCGACTGTTTGTATTTTTTTATGTATGTACAGCGATAACTTCGTCGTTTATAAACCGATTTTGATGATATTTTTGTGGTATATACATCGAAGGTGGTATATAAATTTCATGAAAAAATTCTACCTCTAAGAGTAGTAAACAAGCATAATAATGGTAGCAATGTTAGTAACAGTTTTGTTAATTGCCCTATAGCGTATCGATTTTGATGATTATTTTTTTATTCGTAAGACCTTATCACAGAGTAAATATGATATAAATTAAATTAAAAAAGTTAGTACCCTTAGGGTAGTTAATACGGAATACTTACGGGAAAATTTTGTGTGTTTATCTCTCTGCCGCGGAATGAAAGAGAGGTTAAGAGGAGTGGAGGGGCGAAGTCCACCGCTGAAATAATTACCTAACACTCAAAAGTTACAAATAAAATAACGATAACGTATGAGAGCCCACAAACGAATTACTATTATTTTTGACTTTTTAGTTCTGAAGTCGGTTATTTGATATTTTAATACTACATAAGAATGGGTGACTGCGCATATCAATTACCATTACCTGAATATTTTTAATTGCTTGTCTTTACTTTTTTAATACTAAGGCAAGGTATAATAATATTTTTCTGATAAAAATGTCCTCTAGTCACAACGCCAAAGCTCACGCTAACGATAAAATAACGCCACAGGGACCGCTTACAATAAGGCGATAAATGGCGCTTGGTGTTTCCTAACGTAACAAATTGTTTTCGATGTGTGGCCGGCACTGCGCTATAGCTGTACCGTTGTAGGTATATCTGCGTTGAGATTTTCACTGGGAAGTTTTGTTGTAAAGCCAAATATATTTTGTTTATTATTACAGCGAGCTCCTAAGGTCTTCGATGAGGCTTAACGATTGTGTAACAAATTGAAAACAACCGGGAACAACCACTTAACGTGCCCTCCGAATCCTCACATATGCTCGACGCAACCCATCGGGCTATGAGCGCTTCAACTTTGTCTTAACACTGTATTAGCAACAGCAAAACTGTAATGCATGTGGCACGCAGTGCGACGCTGGCCGCTGAGCCGGCCACCGACAACTAGGTCGAACATATTTGTCATTATGGCGGGTTGGGGCGTCAAATTGTCGCCGTTAAGCGAACTCGTCAGTGACTAATAGCACTGAACCTCCACCGCCGTAAAGTTGTGACAACGCGATCTAGGGTTGAGCGAAACCAGGTTTAGGGTTATTAACACTTTACCAGCATTCTCGTGGCCACGTCGTCGGTCGGAGGAGTATGTGAAAGTTGCCAGATTTCTCACGCCTTTAGAAATATTACGAAAACGTGAGAGGTAAGCAAGTTTCCGTTGGGTCTATAACATAGATATAAATAAATAAATAAAATAAATATCCTGGACATCCACACACACGGCCATCTGAACCCAAACTAGCCATAGCCTGTACTATGGGTGTCTTATATATACTTATATAGACATTTAAATCATGACACGGAACAAACACAAGTGTTCGTAACCCGAATGTTTGTCATGAGTGGGGTTCGAACCCACGACCCCTGGCGCAGAAGGCAACGTCACTACCGACTGCGCATAAGGGCCAGTCGATAGAAAACACAACCGTGACTGCACTGCTCTGAACTGAAGAAATATCACCAATTGTGATTTTACGAGTTGCAAACGAACGAAAAATCAAAGGTTTCTATACCCCACCCGCCCTAATGCTGCTCTGCGGTCCTCTACAAATTAAATTCAAAGATAAATAATTAAATTTTGTTTACTTGCTAAGTTTACACTTTCAATTGGCAATAAATTCTACTGACGACGGGTCCCTTTGTAGATATCTTCTCTTGCTCGTACCTACTCTTAATGGAAGAGATTAGCGTAAGGTAAACGTAGCAAGTAACTTCAGTAAGTAGCGATACATTTTCGTAGTTTGTCGTTGACACACAAATCAAAGAAAAGTAACTTCATGATAGTCAACAAATAAGCTTCAATACTAAGCTCCATAACAATAAAATTGCGTAATGAACAGCTTGCTTCTATTAGTTTAACTAGTCTTGTAGCTATAAGTATTTGGATTTTCAATCAAGTGGCGTTTAAAAGGCATCTGTTGTAATATCTACTTAACATAACATCACGCCTTTTTTACTCGAAGGGGTCGGCAGAGATGTGCAGTACACATGTTTAACGGTGGTGAATCTAATGCCATACACCGGGCACAAATCCAGGCTTCGGGGAGCTACCGGGTAATTCAAGTTAAGGAAACCTAGTACCTCTAGTTCAGCAGTCGCGCTTGCGACCACTAGACCAGCGAACATATTTTATATTAGTAACACTTATACCACGCTACATACGTTCTAGATTATTCTCTCGGATGTTTTTTTTTCTTGTTGTGATGTTTTTTCCTTTTCATTGAATAAGTACCTATCTATATAGATGCTGTTTTGCTTTTTGTAACTTTGGTTTTAGTAAATTTTATTGTAATAACAACATAGTTTAAAAAAACTAAAAAACACGCTTTTATAGATAAACGAACTGAAATGTAGTTTTTTTTTTAATGATTGCATTGTCATCGGTCCTAGATAAGTGTGCAAAGTTTCAAATTAATCCGACATTTTGACATGGGCGAAAATCAAAGTTTCCGATACATACGAGTAGGTAGGTATCAATACCACGCTAATAAAAGCGTGCTAAAATAATCTATGCTCTAGACTTCCCGCAGTTGCGTCTGTCTATGGATCGCAGCGAAAATAATCTTGAGTATTCTCAAAAATAAAATTCATATTCTTTAAAACAAATGTACGTAGTAAGTACCTACTTACATTATTAATACATTTTATGAATAAAATATCTTCTTTCGGTTAAAACGCGTAAGCCGTTTCTTACGCCGACTGCCAAATTTTATGTAAATACATAAATAATGCAAGCATGAATACGTTTACGTTGATGTAATTCCGCGGCACTTTGCTAAATTTCCCAAACTGCTTATGCTTCGGAAAATAATTGTGACATAAGGTTGCGTTAACATTTTGCATATACTCGTATGTATATTGAGGTGGGGGAAGCCTTACACATGGGACAATACTAACACTTTTAAATATACTCTTACTCTACTATGAAATTATGTTCTTCCGGATATATTTAAAAGTGTTTTTTTTACCGCGCATCACTACAAAAATCATTATAGAATGTTAAAATTACAATAACTAGTAAGTTAATAATGTAATCTTTATCTTAATAAACTAGTTAGGTTCCATACAACAACATTACAATACACATATAAGATGTAATGAAAATTATGTTACAAGTAGGAGGACCTAGATATAATACGTCAATCAGTATGTAAAAGATCAAGGTTGACCCACTCCAATTTCTTTGGTTTCCTAGGCACCCTAGGTATAATCTGTAATAAGTTAATGACTACGGAACACCGTACCTATTTTAAAGTGTCATATTATTATGTATATTATGTAAAATCGCGGAAGGATTATCATTGCCACACCCAGTGAAAACATATCGCCGTCGCGGAGCAGCGGCGAAGACAATGACTTTTATTCAAAGTGTTAAGTGTTAATAATTTATGTTAATTAACTATAGGCCGGAACTAAACAAAATAAATCTTACTAATCATTTTCTCATAAAATAAGAATTTCTTAGAATAAAAATAGTACACCTGGCTAGAAGGAGAAATTATGAGTTTTATCATACGCAAATTGCCTACTTAATTTCCTATCTACATACTTACCTACCCTAATTTCTGGAATTACTTAAGCTAAAGTAGGATACAAACTTATTTATCTATGCAGTAATGCTTAATCCTTTTAGCTTTAAGCTTAGGCACAGGTAAGGGATCTCAAGGTATGTACGGTAAGATTTCGTTAGTTACCTTGATCTTTCGGGACGTTGGATGTATCGCGCCATATAAATCTAATTTGGTTGACATTTATACACGACCTTTTGTAAATCAAATACGGGCGCAAGTAGAATGGCAATCAATCTAAACTGAATAAGGTATTAGGTTGATATGATTAAATGAAAGAATTTATTTATTTATTGAACTTTACTGAACCACAATATAAAATATATAGGCAACAAAAGTTTAAAAAAAATTTAACATTATTTTGTTAATTGCAAGTGACGAACGACGGTAAATTAATACATTCCATAGAACTTGTGATTCTATAGTACATTAGAGTCGCAGTAAATTCCTCGTAGCATGCAAGCTTGTTGAAACTGGGGCAGCCAAATGGTAGGATTCATTATATAAAAATAAGAACAATTTATATTAACGTGGGTGATTAAATCATCTGACCAAAACAAGAATGATTTTTAATGTTTTATAGAGCATAAATACATACCATACATACATACATACATTTAATTTTCTTTTATATTCAATAAATATGTAAGCAATCAAAGTAAAATAGAGTATAGCTTGGTAATCAATTATTGTTAAATTAAAATCTATGAATAATTTTTAAACACTGCCGTGTTAAAAGCTAATCGAAGTAGAATTGTTTTATAATATGTATAGAAGTATAAGTATTTTATTTGAAAAACAAATCGACTGCTTTAAGGTTAAGAAAAATGGTTTAATAGGTTTATGAATTAATTTTTGACATATTTTAAGGTTAATAATATTTTACTTTCAGACCTAAATCTATGTGTTACCACTTCTTCTCTAGATAAACCTTAACTATGCAAAGTTTCACATTTTCTGTATCGAGCATTATTTAAAAAGGGGTACAAAGATTTGTCCTCGCGTATCAATATATAGATACAGTTAGATACGACTATTTAACGTGGTACCAGTGTAGGTACATGAATTATGTAGAGCATAGCAGTATCAAAGCTCCGGGTAACTCTGATTCTGTTAAGCGGACTTCGAGGCTCACAGGCACGTATTTCAAACCAAAATGAGCATCACATGCTCGAAACAAACATATTTTATAAATAACGTTGTAGTATTATAGACTATAGAGATAGTTTTACTTGACAATGCAAAATTTTCAAAGATTTATTTTGTGTGGATACTTATATTCTTTTGAAATAATGACCTAATTGAAATATATAATTAAATCGACTTTTAGGAAAATACAGGTATGATATTATGCATAACTAGACTGAGTTGATGGTGAAACTCAACCTAAGGAAACACCATGTTTATTCTCATACATGATTAATTCTTTCGTTAATATGTAATTTCAGAAATAATAACAGAATAGCCTTGCAGATCTATTAATCAATTGAAATAATCATTTTTAATTAAGGTTATTAAGCCGTTTTTGTGGTTCTAACCCGTTCGGGTTATGATTGATTCAATTATTTCGGGAATCGGTTCACTTGACTTTTAGCAGTAGGTACCTAACCAAAATATTATAAGCAATAAAATTAACACCTAGTATATTTTCTTACTTTTACTTTAGTGTTTAAAAAGTCCATAAGATCATATAAACAACAAAACTCGACGGATAGATTTAATAAGAAAACATTGGAAAAGGCCTAACAAGCTCTCGTAAATCACAAGGGCAACATACAACGTGCGTTATTTATAATGAAATGATCATTGTACCTAGATGTGATTTGGTGAGGTACACATCATAATTTGTACGTATACTATCTGTGCGAACCTCATTAACCCACTTACGTACTCTTGCTGTTGACATGTGTGGCGCTCTGACGCCGTGGATGTCTGTTACTAAGATCACCATGCCATTTTTAATATATTATTACGCTTTATGATTGCTCTATTCAAAATAACGCTCGTAATATTTGTTCGAGATTCCACTTATTATTATTATATTATCGCATTAGCATATCAGCTGTACTATTGATATGCAATAGGTTTTTATAGATAAATGACCATAAGCATCCATAAGTATAACTATACTTAACTTATGCTTATACTTGAACTAAGCTGCAACCCATAGACTGCAGCCACGGGTCTCCGCACAGACAAATCTGCACTCCACTACGCTGCTCAATTGCGGATTATTGGAGGGGTTAGTGGCCAACCTAGTGTCGAATGTTCTCAAGCCACCCGAAGGTCTTCGACAAGGCTCACCATTGAAAACGACCGGGATAGACAGCTTAAAGTGCCCTCCGAAGCACGGTAGCGCACATGAAATTTTACCACTAGCGGTCACTCATTTTTTCTATAAATAAATAGACAAAGGTAAATTTTCTTCAAACACATCTTAAAATATATAGGAAGACTCTCACGCATGCAATTTCCTCACAAAGCCGTGGAAACGAATACAGTAGATACAATTTTATTACGTTTGTTATGGGTTTCAACAATATCTGAACTGCTTTACCTCTAAACGACAAGTACTAAATTAGGCGAATCATATTGCATTATAACGCATCGTAACCGCAATATATATTAGATAAAGTTAATAAAAATCATGAATAGGTGGCTAAATCGTCTATAAGTATCAACATTTTTACTGAAACCTCCATTTTTTTAGAATTTAGTCCAATAAATCCTTGTTTATTGTGCCGTTGCGTGACACAGTTTCTGGGTTGCAAATACAGCAACAAAGCAGCGATGTTTTCATCTGATGTATTCAACGATTAATATAATATAAAATTTTCAAATAATGATTGGGACAAATAATTTATGGCAATACATGTAAACTAAAATATTATAAGGTAGTGGAATTTCTTTTTACTGTTATTTTCAGTAATTCAAAACAAAATCCATGGTACCCGCTGAAGACAATTGGTACTAGTGAAAGCATTCTACTGAAACTTATACAACTCATCAAATCTTCAGCGTAATCGCAATTTATTTGAGTATTATATTACAATATAACGAGTATGTATACGAGCATTCGCCTCTGGCTAAACTTATAATGTTGTATTGGTATCTACAAAAACTACCACAAATTTACCTACCTGCTACAGTTTGGAAAAGTTAAATAATAGTTTTCATGTTTTGCTTTCAATTCGATTGAGCTTGAAAAGCTCTCTGATGATATTAAAAAATTCACGGTTTGATTCCAATTTTCCTAAAGTTAAGAGTTATGCAGAACCAGTCTATCTCCGTTGATTATATTATTAGCTAATTGGGGGCCATTGGAATGTTAATTATCAAATTCTAATTTTAAAATTAATTATTTAATAATAATAAGGTCAAACTAATTTAGATAAAGACAGGAAAGGAGGATGGAATGGATGGATGGAAGAGGAGGAGTTATTGATATTACTAGTAGAAGTAGGAAGTTCTGATTTTAAAAACAGTTCATTCTCTAAACTGATTGGTTTATCTGTTAGGGTGTGATTGTTTTTGTGATTTTTAGGTGGAAACTCACATCACACTCAAATACTAATATATACTAGGAAAATAATATGATTGTCCTGCGTGTGATTCGAACTCACGACTAGTAACAGGCAGGGTCAGTACCGATTGCGCCAACCAGCGCCCGCCATGCAGTCAAAAATATATATTTACTGTATGTATTTGTTTTTTGCTATGGTGTACATTAAAGTATTTTTGTATTTTATTGTATTGTATTGTATTATAATACAGTTTTTATTTCTCTGCTCCAATATTTGTTTATAATATTCACTTGTAATGACGCTTTTAATATTTTGTTTAAGCTTAGTATATTATAACATATTATTATAACGGCAAAGCACTGGGAATGACTTGATACTATCGTGGCCTATTTCCGGCAGCAAAATTAGGTCATTCGGAGGAGATCGGCAATGAGATGCAACGAACTCGACAAATCCTTACAATCGGAAGAAAACCTTTCCCCGGGAATGGTAAAACTGATGTATTGCTTACTCAGAACAGGAAAAGTTGCAAAACTGGTGAGATTTACTTATATTAATTCATTATTGTACACAAAAAAATTACACAATTAAATTTCAACAAATTCTATTAAAAGTACGCTTGGTCGAACGGTCGAATGGTTGGTAAAAACTCAACCTTCTACGCCGAGAGTGCCGGTTCGCTACCCAGTGTCTCAACAAAATATTTTATTTTTATTTTCAAGTTTAAAATAGCGTAGAGCACTGGCACAAATGATGTAATGCAACATGCAACACCCATACCAAAAAT
>DWTT01001817.1:0-10959 GCA_018250895.1 Carterocephalus mandan | reverse complement strand
TAGATTGTTGGTTTTTGTTGCTGTTTGTTATTAACAAATAATACAATATAATTAGGTAATATTAATACCCGTTAATCTTTGACTCAACAGAACTGATCCAATCAATAAGAATAAAATATTAAGAATAAATTGGCAAAACAAGAACTTACAATATTAGAATAAAGCTATTTCATGTAGTTTAATTGACAAGTTTATGTTATATCTAGTTACCAGATAAAAGAAAGTACCTACCTAACCGATATTGCCCCTATATTCCTGTGATTACGTTCAGTATGTGAATCTGTTTTGAATCAAGAATGACGGACTGTACCTATACCTACGTACGTTACCTACTTCGAACGGTGCTCGAAATTTACATAACACCATGTATTAGGTACGTTTCCTTCAAGGCAGGCAACGCACCTGTGATACCCCTGGTGTCGCACGTATCCATAGACGACGGTGACCACTAACCATCAGGTGGCCCGTATCTGTTTTTCCGTCTATATTATTAAAAAAAAATTATCTAATTCCGAATAACAAACTATATTATATCTATCAATCAACACATAAGTTATATATACGTAATGAAACTTCTTAACACATAAGTCCATCAAGCCTATTCGCTGGGGACCAACTCTTTACATACAATATCTATACCTACAGTAAAATACCTACTTACCTGCATGCAAAGACTTCGGTTTCAATATCTATCACCCTGCTTGCTTACAAGGTAGGTACAAAAAATGATGCCAATGCCCATATTTTAAACAGATGAAACTCTTGCTACCTACCTTCTTTATTTGAACCTATCTAAGCTTCAGGAAGAGTGGCCATTTATTTTGCAACCAGGGTATCAACATCACCTTACCAATTGCTTTGAACACACCTATCTACATTCAAGGTCCTAAGGTGTTTGTTTACGTAATGCCATTAATGACGTTTATAATAGATACATTTTAAACAGGAATGGTCCCCTAAGAGGCATTGGCCAATGTAAGCAGTGAACACGTTAAGTCGTGGGAATCAGTAAGTAGGTATTAAATTAACTTGTGGTATTTAGAAATTTGAAAGTTTTGCGGGGCGTAACTGAACCTTGACGAACGTACCCTCGTCCAGCCTGTCTGTCTCTTTCATTCCTGTACGATGCACGTTTCATGTTCCTATACTCCGGAATTTGATACACGTAGTCGTCTCTCTCTAACGTTGCAAATGAAAAAAAAATGCATATTTCCAAATGAAAGGAAATGAAAGGCCAATGAAGTCAGACATGTTTCTACTTCTACAAACCAAGAATTAATCTACTTTGCAACAATCCGCGAACAAATTGTTCGCGGATTGTTGCAAAGTAGATTAATTCTTGGTTTGTGGTAATGGAGTTCCGCAAAGTAACGCCTGATACAATTAATTTTCTACTTCTAGTTAAACATATTTCTAGTACCTACATGTCCAAACCATGTAGGTATTGTCTAACATAGGTACCTAATATAATAAGAGATATGGAAAGGTGACCAGACCACCTGACCCCCATATAAATTTCTAAATACCTATGTCAAGAAAGATCCGTAATGGTAAGTATATGTACGTAGGTATCTAAAGCTATTTTTATTTTTTTGATGTAAATACACACACCTACTTCAAGTCCAATTCCATAGATACATATACCTATTTAGTTTTATGCAATATACCTACGATTACGAAAGTATGATGCAGTGTTCGAAATAACATTACATTCTATTTTTTTATAATAAGTCTGCCAGCCTCATAAAGATACTCTTTAGAGGTACCTACTCTAAGGTGTTACCTACTGAAAGAATGTGATGGACCATGGAAGACAGACTGTGTTCCATTGGATGTACTATCAACAAGTGTGGCCTCTTTGCTATTAATAAGATGCTCTCTATAAACAATAAAGCAATATCAGACCATAACAAAGTTATCAAAGGTGAATAGTCTGTGGTTGTAGGCACAGAGTACATTTTATATAACTGGTTGTAGGGTGTTGAGTGTGACATTGACATTATCGTTAATTTGGCCACACTTATTCCTGCTAGTTCGGTCGCTCGCTGGGAGCAAGAGAAGAGCCGGACTGGTTGCGTGTGCGTGTGTGCCTGTGCGGTGCGTGCCCGGTCATTACGGCGCATTATTTGTTTGTTACGATTAGGGCCGGGATGGGCCCGTCCCTATCGGCGCGCTCTTCGCTCCCTTCCGTAGCTATTTGAATAGGCCTGCCAGTTGCGTAACGCGCGGCCAATGACAACGATGCTGCACATGCACGGGGCGGAGCCCTTACGTCACCGCGCTCTGCCTCCGCTCGCACTCGCGCAGCCGCCGTGACGTCACGCAGCCCTCGCCCCGCGCGCCTGCAGCGACGGTAGCGCCCTCGCCGCCGGCGGCGTCGCGCTTAAACTCCCGACAAAACACTCGTGCGCTCAAAGATGGCGGATGGGTCGGCCGAAGGCCGTGCGGGTCCGATTCAAATGAACGATATAACTTTTTCCGCGTCGGACCTATCACATAGTGACACAAAAAAGTGTAGTGGAGAAACATTCGATGGTGACAGAGTGAAGTTATCCTTCTACAGGGAACTGGAAACGAGTGAATCGTGTGAGAAAAGTGAGTCGAGCGGCGTGGCCGCCGACCGTTCCGCGACGGTCGCTTCTACTGATTCCCGAAATTCGCCCGGCACGACCGCCGAAAGCGGAGACGATAGGAAGAAGCGATGTTACGACAGATACGACAGCTCCGAATCTTCAGACAGGTCAGTTTGCCAGGTTTTTAATCTTGTGATGCCTATAATGCTGGCGGCAATCGTGCAAACATCGAATGTTTTGGCGATGTCGAAATCTGAAGAGTCAATGCTCTAGTGACCGAAGCCTGTTGTGTTGATTTCGATGTCATGGTCATCGCGAGTACATAACTTGTGTTGCTAGGCCTATGCGCGGTTGAATGCCCTCTGAATGGTCGGCGGGCCGCGATGCGATGCGAGACTCTAATCGCGTTGAATTGCGCCCGTAGCTCCGTAATTATTTTAGCGTTTAGCTTGGAAGACGGGCTATGTTACGTACAATCGTTACGTTTCTGATGACATTGAATTATAGTAGGTACTGTGCTTTTGCATAAGTGGCTGTCAACTTCATGAGAAATCGATGCGATGCGAACAAATCGATTTCAAATAATGTACTAAAATGCGACAGGACTGCTTGTTCTTGTTCTTGTTTGGCCTCTAAACTTAAGTTTTGGCATAAGTTTCTTTACCACAGACGATTTAAAAGTCAGAACTAAATAGTGTCTGATAGAATAGTCTGAAAAGAAGTTCAAAGCCTTAGGGAAACTGATTTTATCTATAATAAATAAGTATTAAAACTACTTGTTAATTAATATCTATTATCTTCAGACCCTAACTGAAGATAATAGATAGTGTGAATAACTGTGGCCATGAGGCACTTGTGTTTCTTTGCACTGATATTGTTATTTCCTTTTTCATTTGTCAGTGAAAATTGGCAGTGCTGTAATAGTGGCTGTAATAATGTCATTGGCACCCTATATGGTGGTAATGATGTTTTTCAGATTTTATGGAACTTTATAAAGCCATGTTGTAGCCATGGCTATAGCTTTTTAAATTGTATCTATGTAGGTAGGTAATAAATATTAAATTAAAATAGACATGATCACACACCACAGTATGACCCCAAACAAGACAGAGAGAGACATATATTTGATTTTAAATACATACTTAAATAGATATTTACAATCCAGACACAGAACATACACAAGTGTTTGTAGCACGAATGTTTGTCCTGAGTGGGATTCGAACCCACTACCCCTAGCATAACAGGCACATAGATTGTGCCAACAAGTCAGTCAGTAACCTTTTGTAAAATCAATTGAAGTAAATTACATGCCTGATAGTTTTATATGACCAAGCTCCACTGATATTATTATGGAGTTAATCTTGGCCAATGGTGGTCTCAGGAAGGCGTAGGCAGAGATGTGTAAGGTTCTTTGTTTCTTCCTTATGTGTGTTTAGGTTCCATGTAATGTTGGTGAGCCTTTTGCATCAATATATATTTCGCACAAAAACATTCCTAAAATTTTAAAGTATCTCATATTTACCTAACTCTATAAATATTTGTTTTTTACTCTAGGAGCTACTACTGGGCTTGGGCTGGGCAAAGTATTGATACTTTATCCAATTTTCATGGTCAAACTCGCAACCATTATACCAATGACAGGCAGATTAGGTAATGTAGATATGTATTTAATAGGTATAGCTTGAATTTGGAGTGAAAAACAAATATTTACAGATTTAGGTAAGAAGAGATACTTTAAGTTAATACAGTTTTAGGAAAGTACTATAACTTTTCACTGACTGAAAACATTGGTTCTAAAAAAAAAATTATTCTTAGAACAAGCAAGAGTAAGGTTTCAAGGATATAGGTACTGTTACTGAACTTGACTTGATTTTAATATCTACATATTATCACAAAGTGACGCAAAACTGTTTTATATGATAAAAATTATCTTTTGTCTTTTATCATGTGTACAGTGGACACTATTATCAAATACCAGACACTAATGAGAGATAAGTTAGCCTAGCAACCTAAATATTTTAGAAATCATTTTTTTATTGGATTTAAGATAGCAAACGAGCTTGCAGCACCACCCAACCCCTTCCGCCCATGACAACAGGTAACTGTGACCTACTCAAATAGAGACTGGAATAGTTAGAGAGTTCAGAGAGTTAATTAGAATATAAGTTGGTCAGCTAGTTAGTTGGTATGAGGACAGGGGACTGTTGATGATAGTTAGTCCTGTTAGTTGGTGTTAGTAATAGTCGAGTTCATAATTGTTAGTAAGAGTCTCATTCCAAGCCAGTCACAGATGTGTTGCTACCCTTGAGGACTAAGATGGTCACCTCTAAAGAAGTGTAACTGGGAACCGCACCTATCCAACCTTTAAAAACAATTATTACACTGTAGAAATGGCACTATGGTACCATGGATGGGCAGTGGTCCCGCCCCAGGCTAACTGTGTATGGAACAAAATGGGTTTCATTTGAAAACCTATTTGGTTCCCTATAATGTATTCCTACCTATGTTGTGCTGTATTGAAATCTAGATCTATCCATCAGGATGATATTAAGCATTGTTGTCTGCTCGGAATGTGAGAATTAAATGCCCTAGTCCACTACTACCAAACTGTGGTTTGGTGGACTTCACTAGCCTTTAAGATCTTGTTTCCTCACTGCCTCTTCCTGTACCATCGCACAAGGTTATATTAAACTTAAACCCTATGGTAGCAAATGTGAATGCTAAGCTAGAAGTCTTGGGATCGATCCCCAAGTTGGGCAACAATTATTTGGTGTTTCTAACTTGAAATGCCCTGTAGCAGCTCGGAGTCTGCATTTGTGCCCAGTGTAGCATACATGCTTGCGACCACTAGACCAACTTGATTTATTTCTCTTCTTTTTTTATGTACATTTTACTTAAGTTTTATTAATGATTACTAATTACACTTACTTATTTTTATAGAAATGAAATAAATAAATTATCATTAATTATAATTATTAAAAATAAATTACCATTTGGGATACATTAAAAAGCTGAATGTTTATGTTATGTCAAGTGACCACTTGAATCACGTTTGTATTCAGAGAAACACCTGCCTAACTATAACTGTTTGCTATCAACATATGTTTTAAAGTGTTTGTGAAGTGTTAGTATGGTAGGTACTTGCATAAAAATATCATTGGACTTTTTTCTCAGTTGAAAAGTTTTATGAAATAAATATTGACTTGTTTTATAATATAAGTAGGTAAAGGTAGGTAAACTTGTTTATGTAGGTAAATTAAATAACTGTGCAATGAAGATACAGATTTTTTTCTTTCTCCCCTTAAATTTTATGATTGAGATATTCCATTTCCCCATGCTCTCCGGTGACGCTGTAAAGGCTAGCTGTGTCGGCAGTCTATTAAAAAAAAAGGGGGAAAAGAAACATTGAGTGTGTTGAGGCGCGAACGTCGGCCCAGCGCCGTATCTCCAAGTGCGAAGGGCTCTCACCTTACAAAGTGGTGTTGACACAAAAATTACCAGAGGTCAGTAAACCGAGATGCACTTGCTCAGTCGGCTCGGTTTCGTGACCACTCGCAGCCGTTTAATTTGCATACATTATACATGTACCAGTACGCTTGGCCGCTCGTCTCACCGTACCGACCGACGACACTGCGGCGGCAGCGCCGTACACTGAAGCGTCATTGCGTCAATACGGTAGCTGGAATGTTCTAGAATATTCTGACAGTTCTGTTGTTGTTTAGGACCTTTTCGCGTAGCAATGCAAAAGCCAAGCCTGCCAAAAAATGTTTACAGTGATATTTAACGCGACTTGTCTATCAACTGAGTTATGCGATGCAGTTATAAGTAACCCTCATTACTTGAGAAATTAAGATGTACATACTTAAATAGGTTCATCGAAGATTGTCACTCGTGCCCTTATACTTGAAGGGTACACGAGCAAAATCATGAGTCGCGTGCGTTGAGGCTAAAGTTTTGTTGCATTGTTGTATGTACATGTCTATAGTATAGTGTAGGCTTGAAACTTTCTCGCTTCTCGCGTCCGATGAGAGTTGTAGTTTATCTCTCTCGTTTCAATCTGTTCTTAAAATTATACGAAGTTGTCGAGAGTTCACGTCTGAGTTAACGCCGCACATTTAAATACGAACGATGCTTAGATTTTTTCTTCAGTAGATAATTACTGGTGGGCGACAGTCGGACAGACCTATTAACATTATAATGTAGCGTAGTCTAAATATGTATTAACGTGTTATCTATTACTCGTAGCCCTCGTAGGTATAAAAATTCTATGATGAAAATTAAACAGTTCGCAGGCACCTGAAACAAACAATAATTGGTGGGAACAATGAAAAGTACCTACACTACGAGAACCTATAGCAAGATCTTACCTACTTCGTAGTGTTGACGACGCATTTTTGACTTTAACTAAGTCAGTTTTTGAATCAAATCTACATAAAAGTGTCTCTGCAGGTTTAACGAGCTACTCGTATGCCCGGATATCAGTTATCTTTGAAACCTGTTTTACTAAGAAAAAATATCAGGTAGCAAACTCTTTTTTTTTATAATAGGTTCATATCTACCAAATATCAAAAAGTAGGAGCTACTTCACAGTATTAGTGAATGTTTTTATTACACAATCGAAATTCGTAATATGAGGCGTCTTCGTTATCTAGGGCCAGTCCAGTTGCGATAAGCGCCCATCACATTTGATCCACGTGCCCTTATGCCTCTCTTTCGTAATAAAATGGAACCCATCGATGTATCTATTTCTAAATATACGAGTAACCGATTTCTGAAGTCTTAATTACTTACTTTCACTTCTTGTTTTCTGTTCTGGGCGACATTTTGTAAATGTAAAACTGTAAGAAACAAATGTGGTACATAACCTTTTACTATTTATCAAATTATATTTACGAATGTCAAGAAGAGACGTGCTTGCTTAAACATGCATTTATTGAAGTATAACTTCTTTACGCACGCTGCGTTACGAAAAGTGTGATCGGACGAGGCGAACGGAAGTTTAGAAGGAGTTAAAAGAGAGAGTTACGTTTGTAGGGTCAAGAGAGAGAGAGAGGTGCGAGCACACATATTCTTTTTCTCTTGTTCTTAAAGACAGTGCATTAAATTTATATATCTCCAGTAGTTAGCTTGACGCACCAAAGTAGCTCCCTGAACTAGACGCGCGTAAAGTTGATCGAGTGTCTAGAACAAAACTAGCGCACATCGGTTAGGGAAGTCGAGTCGCATTCGTGTTAGGATTAGGAGTCGGCCGTGCCCGGTAGTAGTGCGGTCGGGCCGCGGAGGGTGAGCGTAAAATAAAAAGTCGGGGCTCCGACCGGGCGCGGCGGGGACAGCGGACGGGTTCCCGGGCGCGCTGTGGTAAGAAACCGGTAGTGCGCTTGCAGTGACTTGTGCTGGCACCCTACAAAACCGGAGGGCGATTGACGCGCCGATGACGTACTCGATAAAATCTATACACAAATCTACACTACTAGGTACTATCTTTAAAATGACTATAGGATCAGTGCGTATTAAAATGACTCTTATAATTAATATTTGTAACATCTACCTTGTGTGATTTACACTTTTCATTAATTAAGTTTCGATCTGAGGCAAAAAAATATTCGATTAGCGTTTAAATTTAATAAGGTTATTATTATTTAATTTAATATGTTGTCATTACCACTTTTGCTTCTTAGCAAAAAATCATTGTAAAAACACTTAACGCAAAAACACTGGACCACCATTACTTTTTATGAGTTTGCTTCTCACGTTTTATCATGAAAATAAGTATTTTCGAATTACTTAAATATTGTGAGTAAAAACATTTTGAGAGTTTTGCACCTCACGCAAAACCCAACCGAGCGTGAAGCTTCCTCGTTTAAACAGGTCTATTTTTATAAAGCTGCGTTGAAGAAGCAAGGAATCAATTGACACGTTTTGAAATTAACTATAAATTGCGTAGATTTAAAAGGTAAATCGATTTATAAAAAAGCCATGGTTTTCTATTGTCTTAAAGTTGACAGTCAGCTAGGCATTGTCAACTAGGTACGTGAATCTTTTTATCAACCAATACAATACATTTTTTGTGAAGAATTTTTGCCGGACAAATAGAGAATCAATCAGTCATTTGCCCTTTAGTCACGAAATCTTATTGAAATTTGGAATTCGCGTTCAGTACACTAACTAACTAACAATGCATTAGCAAAAAGCTACATAGGTACCTATATTTTGTTTCAAAATGGTCTAAAAATGTGTAGTAAAACTATGTTAGCATAAAGTAGCGATGCTAAATAGGTATTCATTTTTCATTTTCCATTTTCTTATGCGTCGACGTCGTCGATCCATAAATGCTTCTTACAGTACTTAATACGGATTAAAACCATCCTTACAAAAAATAAATAAAGAAAAAGCGAGGACATGTTCCAACGCTTAAACCCGACGTTCAGCTGATCAATCAAATTAAAAAAAATAATCAGCTGAGCATTACAAGCAGTGTCATACCCGAGTGCGTGCGACCGGTCGCTCCCCCCTCCCCTGCGTTAGAAGCGTGCGCGGGCGCATTGGCCGCCGCCCGCAGCGCCGCGCCGCGTCGCGCCCGGGAAACGCAATCGACGTGATTTGATTTTGGAACATTGCTACGTTGGATCAGTTGGATGTATGGTGACATGAAGTGGTCGTGACAAGGATGGTTAGGTGTGTTGATGACTTACGCGGAAATAGGAAGCTCGTGCATGATGTTGGTCTAATTCTCTGGATTTAAAAAGCGGAAACATTAATAGCCAATCAATTTTAGAACAGTGGGTCATTAACAAAAAATGTTGTAAACGAGCATGCGTGCGGTTCCACCTATTCGTAATATTAGTGACAAACCTTTGTATTAGCAGACAGGTATCAGTCCTCTTTCGTGTTAGGAAAAAAATCTTATTCATATTAAAATTTGATGGACAAAATATTTTTTAATCGTCGCTTCGCTAAAGAATATATTGAGTACAGTGTGGTGCATTGTAAAAGTAGAGAACATTCTGGCTTTTATGCGGCTATTGCCGTACGACTTTCCTCGCAGTATGTGCGTATTCTGACTACAAAAGTACCTAAGAAATAAATTGTAAGTTATTTGGTTCTTTGTATTTTAAAACCAGTTTTAATCGATTGAATATTACGCGATTTCGCAACGATTTGTTTTGTATGGATCTGGAGTGACACGACCACAGACTACACCCAAATATTGATTGGAAAGTTATCTGTGGACACGACGGACGTTTATGTACACGTACATCTGGTTAAAATAAAATAAAGGATTTTTGTACTTGGCAATACCGAAGAATAAAGACGTTCGGTTTTTTTACTACCTACTATGACTCGAGCTACGGTCAATTTGTAAGGGCCGAGCCGAGTCAGGTAGGGTCTTCAGCGGCGGTGGTCGTTCAACTTTCATTATTGTTTATTTATTTTTTGCTGTCGGGCCTTGACGCTGGCTGACGCGGCCGGAGTAAGTCACCGAGCGCGGCATATAGGGTTTTGTTTTGCAGATTTTTTATACTACACTTAACTATACATAATATCACGCCTGTATTTCCCGGAAGGGGTAGGTGGAGGTTTGTAATGGGTGCACAAACTTTTCACCAGTTTTACCACATAATAAACCCTATAATACTTTTCCCGGGAATCGAACCCAGGACCTCTAGCTTTGAAGTCATGCTTCTAAAGACATAATGGTGACCAACATGATTGTATTCCTGTTACCGTTTTTTTTTTCATCACACCTGTTACATTATAAGAGAGAAACAAATACACAACTCAATTACATTTTACATAACAGTAACTTTCAAGGTTAGTCGCTTTAATGGTTTCTTTTACTGTTTTGTGAGCATGACATAATCATTATGTGATATAACCCTTTTAAAAAAAATAAAGATTAAAAAAAGAGTTTTGTCGCAAATTTTTTGTTGTTATACCTACTCCGTTGGTAGAGAATGCTTTTTGCATAAAGTTTGCCTTTCATATAATTTTTTTAGGAAACAAAGTTTATACCTATTAATAAATCATTAAATGTGTTTGGTAATGGAGCTGCATCTTTTATTCGCTTAAAAAAATCAGTAACGAATTTTCATTTCCACTTGTGTTCATTCCTGTGCTTTTGTATGTGATGTTCGTCTATATACGTGTGATGTGAGTGCATGCAGGTTGTGCGTGAGTGCATGTATTTAAGATATTTAGACTTGCCATACGTCCGGATTTAACCCGGATTGTCCGGATTTGGCAACTTTTGTCCGGACTTTTGTACGGACTCCTACTTACTTACTTACTAGCTTTTACCCGCGGCTCCACCCGCGTGGTCAAAGGGAATTAACAATGAGTTGTTTATCATACATGACAACGCCATCTATTAACAACATCCGGAACT
>DWTT01001816.1:0-10960 GCA_018250895.1 Carterocephalus mandan | reverse complement strand
TTGGGCATTGATAACATCATTTATCTTATCATTATTGCTTCTATCGGTAGGCAAGTAAATGAGTCTGGCATAATATTAATCAGTAAACAGGCAAGGTAAGGTTCACCGATACGACTATAGATATTCGTATGCGAATTTCATAACGAGTTACTTGTAGGATTACGAAACACACAATCTATCACCAGGAAAAATTAGAATTCGAGTGATACGGACCACACTTTATCTGCATTTAGCTCTTAAAGTTGAACTCTGATTGTATTTAAAAAAAAAATAGGTTGATATCAACTAATTTTAAGTAAAAATTCAAATAAAATATAAATCCCTGCTTTGAAAACAGGTTAGAACCCAACATAACTACTTTAAAATTGCAAATGAGATAACAAACTTCGTAGCGTATAAACAAAATATTTTATCAAGATTATTATAATTTCATGTCTAGGGGTCCCAAATTCCCGATACACTTCAAGGCCAGCAAACCTCCTGTGATATAATTGGTGTCAGATGTGCCCATAGGCGATGGGACCAGTGCCATTACCTCTGTAAATATGGTGGATGGCCGTTATTTAGTCTATTTGGCGGTCTGTTTCTATTAAAAATATACACAACAAAAATAGTGCGTAATTTTTATCAAGAGTTAGTTGGGAAATCTCAGTTGTTGTACTCGTACTAAAAATCACGCTTTATTTGAAATATCTTTTGAAGTGGGACGTCATCTAAGTGTTTATTCATACACGTTACACAACGGAAATATTTGAGTGTTTTGTGTGCCCAAGTTTCGTTAGCCTACTATAAGTGTCTTAAATTAAACGAAGACCCGTTGCTCAGTGATCGTGACTAAAGTACCATTAGCACTGCGGCTGTTCAGGTGCTTTGTCTAGATTTAGCAGATAAAACAAACGTACCCGCTAGCAAAGAGAAAATAATATATCTACTACGTACAACCACTAATCAGTTATGGTTTTGAAGGTATCTCGCGAGCCACGAATGTTAAATTTATGTCGAAAACGACCACGAAAGACCGTTTTCGACCTTTTACTTCGACTTTTTAGTACTACTAGGTACAAGTGCTGGCACGAAAGTGTAACTCTGAACGAAATTCAGGATAGCTGCGCATGGGGTATCAATAATACGACTGGCCAATCAGCGCTTACGACTCGCTCGTTCCGCGAAAGACGAGACTTTCGTCTTCTTCATTCAAGCGCTAAACTTTCGTGCCGAAACTTGATAACTTCAATTACTCATACAAACCATTCATTGGTCTTCTCATCGTAACACTCGACATGGTAGATAGTGGTAACGCCGTTGAACCCTCCGATCGCAAATATCATGTCGTCAATCACTTCGATGGCGAAGTTGCTTCTCGGGTTATACATGTCGGGCACGGGGCCCCACGTGTTAGTGGTGGGGTCGTAGACCTCCCCGCTGCACATGCGCGATATACCGTTGAAACCGCCTATCACGTAGATCTGGGGTCAAATGTACTGATCTTAACATTACGGTATGTTGGTTTACCATGAACTACTTTGGTGATTTTTCTTAAGGTGGCAGAACTTGCTTGTTGGATTGTACGTACGTGTACAATCGGTACGAATTATTTGCGGTCATCGCTGCACATTCGCGACATGCCGTTCAAACTGCCGATCATATTATATCAACCCTATATCATCATCTATCCAACTATCCTATAAATTCCACTGTTAAACTTACTATGTACTTTGTAAGACATATTTTTTATCTGAAAACTACATCACCTACCTATTGTCCTTTTAGCCATTTATACAATCTAATTATTTAAGTTTCACAGACGGTTTTAAAACCCAACGAACAGGTCAGTCAGTCATATTTTATTTTAGAGACTCACTCAGAGTGTACCTAGGTACCTTGTTGTGGTAAGCGATGCAGGACACGCCCGAGCGGCGCGAGCGCATCGGGGCCAGATTGGTCCACTGGTTCGTGTCTGGGTCGAACACCTCCACGCTGTTCATGCACTCCTGCCCGTTGAACCCGCCCGTTATGTAGATCTTATCTGCCATTTAATAGTTACACTTTTGCGAAAACCTCAACTAACTAAAAAAAGGCCTAGGAAAGTAACAGACTTATCTATTAAAATCCTGACAGACTTAATGCATTATTTCGTGAAGCACCTGTCCGCATTGCAGTAGCGTGCTTGCTGGACTATGAAAGCTATCTGAGTTGATAAAAAAGCTGCCCGTTCTCTACTTACATTGGACATAATGGCTTGTATAGTAAGAGTTGGATAGGTATCCAACTGCCGGTTGAGACCGCGCCGGCTTAACACTATCGATCGTTTGATGACTCGAGTCGAAGCGTCGCGCGACCACGGCATTTCATGTACGAGATCGTTCATTAAAGAAAAACGGCAAGAACTGTAGGTACTGTCGTTTTTATGGACTTTTAATCTATTTCCAAAACATCCCTAAAATCAAATAGACTTCAACTGCATAGCTAAGTCCAAAATGTCCAAATTGCATTTTCAATTCTGCAAGCCATGCATTTGAAGTAAATATAGTTAACTCACTATCCAAGGCCGCAGCGCTCGCGTCAGATCTTTGCGCGTTCATTGGCGAGACCAGCGACCACTGGTTGGTGCGGTGGTTGAACCGCTCCGCCGTGTTCTGCCGGTGGTGGCCGTCGTAGCCGCCCATCGCGTATATCGTCTCGCCGAGTACCGCCACCGAAACGTAGCATCTCCGCGCGTTCATAGGCGCCACCTTACAAATAATTAATTACGTAATATGAAGTCATTTTGAAATGAAAATAAAATCAAATAAAAAGCTTTCACTTATAAACAACAAGTGTTTAAGGCAAATGCGGACTGGTGCTGTCCAAAATCTATTTTGCGCCTTTACGATTGCGTCTAACAAAATACCGCACTTTGTACATGTAACTAATAAAATTGTCACGAATTTGTTGAATGGCCACAGTGACGATGTTGCGTGATAGATAGTACAGAAGAGTGATAAAACAAAACAGTCTCAAGAAATAATGACAGCGATCCCAGTTAGTTCGTTAGCATGTGATTTCCAATGATTTCTAAAAAGTTGTAAACAGACTTCGAATAAACGGAAATTATGCCATTTGTCTTGAAGATGTTGTGCTTGTGCCCCACGGTAGTAATGTTATCCTATCAACGCCTCTGGGTTTTAGTGGGTATTCTGATATCAGCGACTCCCACATTGGTTATGTGGGTTTGAAAGGATGAATTCGTCTGGTGTCATGCTTATAGAAGAAACTCATCACGATATGTTATTGCGCCTAAAAAAATTAAGTAATTGAAAAATCACGTAAAACTAACCTCACGCCAAGTTTTGGTAACAGCATCGAAACACCGACAAGAGTTGAAGTAGTCCATCCCGTCGAAGCCACCGATGACGTAGATACAGTTCCCGAGGACCGCCGTGCCGTGGTACGCGCGGGGGCCTGCCGGGTCCACCTCCTCCACCTGGAGGACAAAATATTTAATTAAAAATAGTTTAGTAGTAAAAAGAAAAAAAAAACTTTAAAGAAGAATATATTGATAGATGTGCTTAAGGAGGTAACGGTAAACGGAGGTAAGCGGTGATAGCCCAGTGGCTATCGAATTCGCCTCTCACTCGAGCGAGTTCATGACTTTTCGAAGTTATGTGCGATTTAAGAAATGAAATGTCACTTGCTGTAACGGAGAAGGACACACCGTGAGTCCGTTCGTCATAATGTTCTCGAAGGCATGTGAAGTCTGCCAATCCGTACTTGGGCAGCCTGGTGGACTAAGAGCTAATCCCTCCCATTCAGAGAGGAGACCCGTGCCAAACAATGGGATAAAGAAAGAAAGAAAGGGTTGTAGGGGTGGAAGGAGGTAATGACATCGAAATTGATTAGTACAAAAGATAGGTAATTAAGCTGTAAATAAATACCTTAATCCATCGATCGGCTCTGGTGTCATAAGTCTCAATAAATGCCGTGGGAGAACCTCCACTCCAACCGCCAATCGCAAACAAAACCTAATAAAATTGTAGAGAACTATTAAATATGTAGGCTATTTACGATTTGTTATGTATGAAAAATATGATATTGGAAAATTTCAATATCTCGATTTTTAATCATTTTTTGTTGGTCTGTTGGTTTGTCCATCTTTACCTGCTCATGTATCGAAGTGAATTTTTACTTAACTCAATTTTTATTTGCTTGGTAGCAGTGTTTGTACCGGAATCTTTGATCGTGATTTTCATACGTCAGATTAATTTGAAACTTTTCACATCATCATGTAATAATTTTTTTTTAAATCGAAAGAAAATTCTACATTTTAGTTGGTTAGCATACACACCTCATGAGGAACTCTGGGCCTAGCTATTTCAGGCGTAGCAACTTCTCCGTCTCTTTGCGCAATCATTTCCAAATCGTAAAGGAATTTCAACGTTTCGATGATAATAGGACGCGAACCTTCATTACCAGTAACATATGGGTGATCTTTGACGTTTTCCAGAAAGAACTGATCAAAAGAAAATGGTTATAAATAATTTTGTTGTTCCATTTAACTTACTAACATACTTTTTTTTAAATTAGATGCTGAAGGTAAACGTACTTGCGTGTCCAGTAATCCTAGTCGTATGCTACCCATGAGTTTTACTGTGTGTTGCCAACGAGCCTCTGGATCGTAGTTGACCCAGCGAAGAACCGCTTCCCAGACCGCTTCCTCACTTTTCACATTCAGCTCATCTTCGAGTATGATCCCATTTAGTTCTTCAATGGGCAGGTGAAGGAACTCGTCACTTTGCGTCGCCACGATCACAAAATAGCGCAGTAAGTACCGTCGAGAGTCCGCTTCTAGTTTATAGCAAAAGACGCGTCTGCAATTGAAATTTTAAGGCAACCTAAGCAATATTTCCTTGCACGCATATTAAAGGTAATTTTATTTTACTTTAATATGGACAAAGAAACGAAAAGATCAGGGAAAGCTTACCTGGGTACGTTAGAGGCAAGATCTTGGGGGTAGTTTCGTAAAAATAGGGTGGTCTAAAATACGAGCGATTATAAGCTTTGCGTGTATAATATTATGTGAAACTGGATGGATTCATGGGTGTGATTTTTTTTTTATATTTCTTATTTATTAATTTAGGATCTAAATTTAAGAATCTTTTTATTTAGTTAAAAAAGTTATTAGTTTACTAATGAATTTCGCAGGTGATAAACATACCTTGCAAACATCATGATACCTAAACAGTTCTTAGGATTCAGTGCTGCTCGGAGATGGTCGCAGCAAAGCTGTAGAACTCCCAAGAAAGCGAGGTAGTCAGCTGTCATGAGCAGTTCGTGCACGTTGGTTTCGGTCACGTCGATCCGCCGAAGATACGCATACTCGATGAGGAGCAGCAGGATCTCAGAGCGGACTCCCGATATCAGGACATCGCTCTGCTCGCGCGAGTGAAGTGTTGTTGTAAACAAAGCCCTATAATAATAACTGATTTGAATTTAATCAGAATAATAATTACAACAAATGCCTAACTCAGACGAGATGGGGACAAAGATAAATAGCTGAGATATTTGGGCACTACGTCATCGTACAAGTTCCCAGGAAATTCGAGTGCCTCTTTACATACTTAAGCAGGTTTGCTTGAAAATAAAACTACTAAAGGGGGTCACGTGAAAATGTTGCCATAGTAATGGAGTCGCGCCATGACAAAATTACTAAAGCAAGGTATTAATAAAATTATTATATTGAATTATAACAACAGGAAGTGCGTATACTCTCTACCTACACGTAGTACACACGGTTCATTCCACGGGGAATGAAAGGACGGGAAATGGCTGGATTCAGATGGGATGGGGCTGGTGAGACGTGGTGTTGTTTAGGAGAGGCCTGGATATTGTTAATTGTATCAGGCGTTACTTTGCGGATATCCATTACCTATTATAATCTACTTTGCAATAACCCACGAACAATGCGAAAGATGGTGTATACTTTCATGCATATAGCACTTTAGAAAGCATGTACATACTACAATAAAAGTACACACCAACGCCCGCACCACCACCAACACGAGTTCGCCCGCAAACGGAGCATCCTCAGGGTAAGTTGACACTACCACGGTTAGTGGCAAAGGATTTATGGACGGATCTTACAGGAAGTATGGGCTGCAGGCGGAGAGAATGGCGCGGTGCACGGGGAAGGCGGCGCCGTCGTCCGCGCGCACTATCGCGTCGCACAGCAGCCGGCACTCGCGCAGCCGGTGCAGCGCCTGCATCGCCGCCACCGACATGCACCGCCCGGTCTCGCGACCCGCCGTCTGCACGGGCACACAAGCTTAGCCCTACGGCTCGCGTCGAACAGCGGTGACAGCCCAGTAGCTGTCTTACTCACCTCTCACTCGAGAGGCAGGTTCATAACCAAGCGGCACGCACCGATGACTTTTTAAAGTTATGTGTGATTTATGAAATCAAATGTCACCTGCTGTAACGATGAAGGAAACATCGTGAGTAAACATCTGAGGAAACCTGCATACCTGAGAGTTCTGCATAATGTTCTAGAAGGCATGTGAAGTCCGCCAATCCGCACAGTGTGGTGGACTAAGGCCTAACCCCTTCCATTCCGAGAGGAGACCCGTGCCCAACAGTGGGACAAAGAAAGGTTTGTGGTAGTGGACCTTTAGTTCCAAAACTTAATGGGCGTTTGCGAGCTTTAAAAGTCACGTTAAGCCGTCGGCCACAGTTTATTTCATTGTCAAGATATTGTAAAGCCTTGACCAGAAAATTTGGGTAGCCTATGGGTTGTAGCATACACCATACGTCGGTGTGAAGGTGTGGCGTCTATCAGACGCTGACTGGGCTATTTGGGAATTCATGGACTCTACCGTGCTTCGGAGGACACGTAAATCCGTCGGTCCAGGGTGTTTTCAAAGGTGGAAACAGTCGTTAAGCCTTGTCAAAGATCTTCGGGTGGCTTGAGAACATTTGACACTGGGTTGCCACTAACCCCTCCACCAATCTTAATTGGAGCAGCGTGGTGGAGTATGCTCGAGACCTCCTGCAGCTGTGTCTGTGGGGGAGACCCGTGCCCAGTAGTGGAAGATATGGGTCGCAGCTAAGTTTATGTGGAAAAAATGATTGCGTCACGTAGTCACGAGGAGATAATAGATTTATTGGGGCGGAAAGAAATTGTCTTAGTGGTCTCGAGGATTAATAAGTTAGTTATAGTTATAGGTTCTTCCTATAAGGTTAGAGGATTGATCTATCTTATCCATCATATCCATAATCATTCAACTTTTTTATGTTATTTCTTGAGCCGTACGAAAAGTACATATACAATAGGTAATTACTAGTACCTACTATCTATGTTAGTTATTTAATGATTATCTTTGCGTGGAAATTTAGGTAGGTATAAGTTGCCAATTAGAAAGTAACTAACGCACGTATAAATTAATGCTTAATTTTTTTGGTATGCGACATTATTAGAGACGAATGTTATATTTTATCTGTTCTGTGGCTATATTATTACATGAGTTTGTTCTATAAATTCTCTCATTTGTCAGAATATAAAAGTATTCTGAGAACACATTTTTGGGCGGGAACATAGCACAATTTGAACATTGACTTTTTGAGCTTATGTTTAATAACCACTTTCATGATTAATGATTTACAAGGTTTTAGAATTGTTGTATGAATTTTCTCGAGATCATCATCAGCTCTTGATGATTTGAGTTAATGCAGGCAAGTTTGGAACAATTTAATCTGCTTATCAACTACACCTACCAGATGTTTAATTCCACGTATTTAGGAATAGCGTTTTCTGTTTTTCTACTTACTGTGTTATTCGGGTCGTTTTCCATTGTATTATGACTTAACGGAAAGTCATTATTAAAATCGTTTGTTCTCTTAAAACTCTCCACACAAAATGAGGCGTATCAAGTCACAGCCGAGATTTAGCTCAATAAATTCATAAAAAATATGTAAAAATATCTAAAAAAACAGCGAAATCAAGTCTTTTGATGAAACATTTTAGGTTAGCAAAAAAATGATATATGAATGACAAACATGTCAAACCTTTTTCTTCCAGATGACATTACTCCATAACAATATTTTCATTTTAAGCTGCTGCCTTGGTGAATCAAAAACTTTTGCAGTTATTTTTCTAAACTTAAAAAGGCTTTATTAAAATTTTACAAAGGAGTCTAATGTTTATCGAACTCTGTTTAAATAAGAATGTAAAAAATAACTTTTTTTAAATAGTAGGTATATGTTTTCTACATGAATTGAATAAAACCCGATTAATTTCATTAAATATATTTATTTATACAATAACTTATTTACAATTTTACATTATATTTACAAAAGTACTTAATTTTACGTCAATATATATCACAATATATAGAAATCACGACGATTAAAATATATCCATATTTATGCCTTAAAATATAATAAGTAATATAATTCTATAGAATATAAACCTTATTACTAGTTAAGAGGCTTACAGATTTCTTTGGCATCGATTCCATCAGATCGCAGTCTCGATAGCAGTGTCTTGTACACCGCTGGCGCGAACGGTAGCACCACGCCTCGTTGTTGTATTTCACCTGGAAGATATACGTAAGTATTTGTAGTTCAAACTAGCAGACCATAATGCATAACCATTTTAATGTACTACTTAGTCAATGAATCTAATAAATATTGTAAATGTGAATGTTTGTGTTACTACCTATGCGCCTATGTTCTAAACTTGATCAGGCTTTAGCGGTTGAATGGATTCTGAATCCGACTTAGCTTTAACGGATCGTGAATTATGTGCGGGCAAAGCTCCGAGAAAACGTTAGTAAGTATGATCATTGAGTAAGACCAAAGTAATTTTTATTGTAGTCCGTGGTATGTATTATGTCCGTGAATGCATAGGTATATGCCATAAAGAGGCAACACTTACTATACTGCGACTCTACATTTTCTTCGAGAGAACTGAACATTATTAAATAACTCGTAAGAGTGTTTCTCGCAAGTATTCGTTTTCGTCGGGTAGGAAGGAGGCAACCTCCTAGTGATAAAAAGATCACTGAATTACCAACTTACCCGACGAAAACGAATACTTACGAATACAACTCTTACGAGTTATTTAATAACTAGTGGACGCCCGCAGCTTCGCTCGCGTAGAATTAGACCCATTAACGACGTCTGCCCGCGTTCCGGTTGCCCACTTGTCTTCTAAAACGGCAAAGTACTAACTTTGCAACCCCATTTTACCCCCTTAGAGGGTGAATTTTCAAAAATCCTTTCTTAGTGCTCCCCTACGTATAGGGGGCTCTGCGTTGATATGTCAGTCGGTCAGTCAGTCAGTCAGTCACCTTCTCCTTTTATATATATAGATGTTCAGTGACTCTTCTATCATTATTCAATGCTGCCATAGTATTTCGCTATTGCTCGACGTCAGGTTATTTCCTTACCTAGCCCTACATCCGCATTTTATAAATGTCACCACTGCGGTCTCTGCCATCACAGACCCGCGCTGCGATTGTTGTCGACGATAGAGGTCACGCCAAATGCTTAAGCCTGGCTTTCAGACTGTAAAACGTGGCTTCATCATCTTGCGACCGCCAACCGCCGCCCACTGTTATCGTGATTTCACGCCGATATTTCTTGCTGTCGCTCCACGACATGGTTGGTATACCGGTGGCTTATTTTTGGCTCATACACACGGTTATCTCCCCCCTAAGGGATACCCAAGAACTTATAGCTAGGCTCACCATCGAGCACCATTTTGGCAGCGATGGCTGTGGGTAGGCCCACGGTGCGTGCCATGGCAGTGTGGCTAGCGGGGTCGCCGCGCACCGCCATCGTGATTTCCCGCCTCTCCTTCCTGCCGTCGCTCCACGTCACGCCCACCTCGTGCCGCAGGACTACGAAATCGGTCTCGTCTTTTTCTGTGAACATCGGTTTTAAATGTAAAACATGGTCAGACACTCTCTGTTCTGTGATGGGAAATTGTTTTTGATTTAATATCTTGGACAAATGTAAAGCATCTGATGTCTTGAGTTACTGTGCGGTATTGCGGTGCTTGAAATAGCATTCTGACCTATCTTAACTCAGCCCCTACCGACTCTTGCTCTACGCCTCCTTGTTAATAAAAGTTTGTAAAAAAGATTCGCGTTAAAACCGTCATGAAATATGACCGTCAAAGCAAGAAAGCAAGCTTATGGTATGGACGTAAGATTTGTTTCATTCGTCTACTGTTGATCATAGTGTTGTGTGAATGAGATATTGCATTTTGTTGATCTAAACAATAAAAATGCTAGACAACAACCCATAGACATTTCACTGTTTAGCAACGGGTCTCTAATACACCACGGTGCTCCGATACAGATCGGTGGAGATTTTGATGATCTATTCTATAGAAAAACAAGCTAAACCTCATCATAACCTCAAATAAACCTAAAACCTTCCAAGCCGGCATCTAATCGTACCAAGTTGCAGCCGACTGCTGAGGTAATGACTGATAGTGTCGAGAGGCGTCCCGCGCTTGACGACTTCAACGTCCTCCAGTAGGCCCAGTGACTCGAGCGCCGCCGCGCCCACGGGGCCGATGCGCTCCGACATGCGCGTGCGCAGGTTCTCGAAGAAGATCGACGAGTCTACCAGTCCTAGTAAGTCACACGCGAATTGACGCTGGGAACAAAAATAATAATTAAATGAAACTAAAAAGCATCTTTTAAAAACAATAAAACGTATGTACCTATATCATTTTTTTTTTAATATAAATTACTCAAACCTAAACTTTAAACGATGCTCTCATGACAAGATTGTCAATCAACTACAACAAAACATTGCAAATTAATTCTTGGTTAAATTTGCGATTCTTACATGTTGATGAGCAATACGTATTTTGGCAAGAATATGAGCAGAGTTAGTTTATCTCGATATTCCATCTAATAGGGTATTCCAAATGTGTTTGGGGCTTTTCAGCCATGACTTCATTTCGTAGCGA
>DWTT01001815.1:0-10962 GCA_018250895.1 Carterocephalus mandan | reverse complement strand
GGTTATGTGGGACTTTCACCCACTAAAACCCGCTCGGTGGCCTACTCCGGCGCTACAGGAGGGCTCCGGGATCTCTCAAAGAACGCACCCCTTCGGCGCGGCGCCCAAGACGGGCTCTTCCCGGTTTACACAACACTGTACAGCCAAAAACAGCGTCGTCTTTCCCGGGGTCACATGATGGACGATTCGAGCTCCCACTCTCACAAGTGATAACCCTAGTAGTGATAGTACTCATACGAGAATTGAATTAAGCTCAAGCGTGTCTCCCATTGGGGTAAAAACCAAAACTCGCCAAACCTTTTATACCGACACAACCACCTGTTTGTTGTTACTCTTGTTTCATCCATCCACTAAAAATAGGGATGGCCATGAATTGTGTGATAGGTACATTAGAAAAATATTATTTCCCAACAATAGAGTGATGAAACACTTAGTGCCACTCGTATCAGAGCTGTTTTACGACGTATGTTGTCAACATAACGATCTCACATTATTTGTAATCCCCGCCTGTAATGTCGTCCATAAAGCAAATCGTCAATTTTAGCCTGAAATCCATAAATCAACCAATCATACGAATTACTGATCAGTCGACGTCCTCGTATATCTATTATTAGGGCCACCGCTATTATTAAAGCAGTGTGTGTAAAATGTAGGTTAAATCTATACAACCCTATAGATTTAACCTACATTTTCTTGGAAATTAATAATAATTATGTCAATTCTGAGAGGAGACCCGTGCCCAACAGTGCGACAAAATGGTTGTGATGATGATGATGATGATGTGAAGGTTGCTGTAAGATTCACTATTTCTATGTAAGTACGAGTAAGTCGATAATAATGATAATTCTACCTTTTTAATATTTTATTCTGAAACCCACTTGAATAGAGACCTTTATAGTTTCCTTATTTATTAACACGCTTTTATTAGTTTGGCATGTATGGATGTATCTATGTATGTATCAGAATATTAGAACGTGATTTTCGCACACTTCCTAACGTCGGATTAATTTGAAACTTTGCACACTTAAAAAAATGATTTAAAAAAAATCTGTATCTATATAGTATAAATCGTTATAATCCCTTTATCCACCACAATACTAGAGCAGGAGAGAAATATAACCGAAACTCATAATGTTAAATAAAAACTTTGTCTTTATTGAATTTATACAAAGGGATAAAATACTCTGTATGGTCGAAGTAACTATTTAGTAATCAGTGGCGTAGTGTCAGACGCCATGATACCAGAGCATAACATTAACAAATATTATTTATTTATTATGGGACCGGCTTATGTACCAAACGTCTTATTAAATTTAAATGATTTGGATGTAGGATGGCGAATACGATGAGCGAAGCCAAAAAAGAAACTGAAAGTGAATAATTTTTCTCACGTTCTTATTACGAGAATACCTTATTAAGATAATACAAGAAACAGGGATATAAACGAATTAAATTTGTTTACTAATTTTAATCGAGTTTTTAGTTCACCACTCAATTTCTTTGGCCAAAGCTTAATACAATTTGGTCGATAGTTAAAATGTACTAGCAACCGATCCAATATCACTACAAAATTCTTAACTTGAAAATATATATTTGGCATTTTCCGTAATATGTCTGTGAAAAATATTTCGAGCACTGCGATCTTTTCTCCGGTCGCCGTGGCCGTTCCAGCATTATCGCACGTGGGAGGTCAATGCAAGCTGAAATATTGTACACGATCACAATATGACTATTCCATATCTATTGTTGAAAATCTAGAAGATAAGATACCAAACACAAAGTATCTTTAATTTGTCCAACCATCCACGTACTTAGCGTACGTAATATTCTTTGTTCGAGTATGAAAATATATGTATATATGGCAGTAACACTTATAGAGTTTTTTCGCTACCGACCTGTGGTGCAATTGTTGTCGAACATTAGGTATCATTACTTTAAACTGATGGGTGACTGCTAGTGGCAAAATTTTATGGACTCTGCCGTGCTTCGGAGGGCACGTAAAGCCGTCGGTCCCGGTTGTTTTCCTTGTCCCGGTCGTGAAGCCTTGTCGAAGACCTTCGGGTGGCTTGAGTGTTCTCAAATGTTTTTGACACTGGGTTGGCTACTAACCCCTCCATCAATCCGCATTAGAGCAGCGTGGTGGAGTATGCGTATATGGTTCGCAGCGTACTATAAGCTCTCCTGATCTTATGTCTTGAGACATTAACAACCGATCTATAGTTTTAAGCCGACCCGCTTTTGGCCGGGAATCAGATGAGTGACCGTTAATGGCAATATTTCTTTAGCGCTTCCATTCTTTCGAATGATAACAGTCGCTAAGCCATATCGGAGGCTCGACGAACGAAAGTTAGGTAGGTTAATCCGCATTGGAGGGATCAATTGTCAGAAGATACCTGTGTCGTGGATATATCTAATCTGGTAGTTAGGTTACTAAGTTTTTAGCATACCAATAATATACAACTTCGTAAAAATGTTTGTACCTACAAGGTACAAACATTTTCATAATATAATATTCATAATAATGAATATTACATTATGAAACATTTTCACATGTAACTATTTAACGTTTTTATTTTATTTTCAATGCAATAGAAGTATTTAGATATCTATTGCAAAACGAAGTAAACACGTTACCTAAGATTATTAAAAAACTTCTGAAAACTGAGAATCTTTGTTCTTCTTGGTAATTTATAGGCACTTGTAGTATGTAATGCCGAAGACCACATTAAAATCAACCGCTCGTGCTGCCTCTTTACAGTCGTTTGAAATACGAGTATTGCCTTTAAATAACTTTAAGTCTCTCCTTTATTTTAATGCGGAATGGAATCTAACTGTTTATGTACCAAAGCCGTAGTAAAATGGCAGAATTAGTTTTGTCCTCCGATACGTCCATCGTATTACGATTTATATTAGATCTGTTACGAGGTCGACTTACTAGTAAAAGTTATTACCTATATTATCAACATTTCATTCATACTAATATGTACCTACTATAAAACAATGTATAATTATAACTGCACCGTTACATATTCTGTGAAGCCTTAAATTAAACGTGGGAATGATATGTATCGAATAATATATGCTTAAATGTATTTATAGATTTACTTCATCATTTTATTATTACCGTCCACATCAATCATTGATATGGAGCATACTCGTATAATAAAAGATATCACGTAATCACGTACTATAAAATTAAATATCGGTATCAAATTATGTCGAAAATACGCACTTATGGTTCTCTCCTAATTTCGTCGCAACTTTGAGTTACGACTGTTTACTCCAGAAAGTGGCATGTTTATCATGGATCCCAAAAGTTATGGCCTATCCTATATAGCGTGTCTACTGGCATATCGGTGAGAGGGTTTCGCTTCCGAACTCGGAGTGCTTTTTTGTATACCTTCAGATACTTTTATGATCCAAGTGATTAGATAGGATGCTGACATGTTTTCGTTTCCATGCCACTCACCCTGTAATATATATTTTATTAAAATTTATATTACAACTTTAATCAATTTTCATTACATAAACACCAAATAAAAATCTAGTGGTGCATATCGTACTTAACCAAGATTTATCTATGAACGTAGATAACCAAGATCTAGTAACAAACCTAGCAAACTCTACATGAAGTAGGAATAATACCAAAACCTAAACGAATACTCAAAATATTTGGTTACAGTCTGGTTACCATACCAATGCGTTACCTAAATGCTTTTGATTTCTCTTATTATAATGTTGTAAGGTGATTGTGCAATATTATTACACAGAAATTAATTATGCAAATGCGTGAATAGGTTTCGCTCAATATCACTTCGGATTGGCCGTCCTGCTACGGTGGTCCGTTGACAATTAGAAGACAGCGGAAAGCCCCTGGCACAGATTGAGGGAGACATAGGCCTATATATACGTTTGGACCTATGTCCACGTTTGGACATAGGTCCAAACGTGGACTAAGCGTGGACTACAAAGAATTAGTTATATGAATTTATAAGCTAGTTATCATACACATATACATGTATTTATTTTATACATATAATGATTTTGGCATTATTTGATCGTGTAAAGTCACCTTTAACTGATATGTTACACTTTAATATATACAATACATGGGGATAAAAAATTGACATACTTCGATTTTGTTAATTATACAAATTATAATGCGAAGGCTAAAGATAATAATGATGATAAACAGGTTTAGAAATAATTAAAAACAACTTTAAATATACTTTAAGGAATGGAATATTAGTAAATAATAAACTGCAGTTTTATAATTATATTTATCAAAAAAACAACAGCATCGCCATAATTATAATAAGCACTCCATAACAATCGCTCGCTCTTAGACTAATATTTATAATTTTACACTCGTCCCCTAATAAATAATTTAAACTAGAATTAACTTAACGTTTACCATTGATTAAACCTGGTTGTAGTGTTTGAGTGGATTCAAGCTGCGAGTCAGGTTGTTCCGAGTGATCCAAACCTTCACTGATTTGCGCCACAGTGTCTTGTGCGTTACCACTGTACTTCACAAATAATACTTCATGTTCTGATGATGTCGGTTTCGGAAGAAACACTTGCTCAGGTGTTTCAGCCTTCTTGCTCAGTACGTAAATAATGGTCTTTTCTTCTATCGGAGCGCCTTGACTAACAGCGTTGCCGTGCAAGTATATATTACTTCTTTCTAGCGACGGAACTTTTATGAATATTATCTTATAAATCTTCTTCTTTGGCGATACAAAGCTCAAAGATGGTTCCTCAATCTCGGCAGGAGGCACGTGGAAATATATGTCTTTCGTGATTATCGGGGATATAACACTCTGTTGTATATTTGTCAGACTATTCAAATTGCTGCTGATGTCTTGACTTATTAATTGCTGTTCCGTACTGAGTTGCTGACTAGTTTGTTGATTCACTGGAGTAAGTGAATTCACACTTAATACGTTATTCACCGGCGGAATTTCGTACTGCACTGTATTATCGGGGAAGTTATTTTGCTGGTTTAAAATTGCAGGCAAATTATGAGTCGGTACGTTGTTCCTATTTATTTCCAAGAATTGTTGTTGGTTTGTTGAGACAAAAGATGCAGTTGGTATGCCAATATGTAGTGCATTATCCGTAGGTATGTCATCATTAAGTAAATTACCATTTAGATTAACATCGTTCTGTACGTTCGCAGTTGGTACATTTATATGTGGAGCTGAATTACTTTCCTGAATTTTTGGAACAGGCAGCTCCAAAGATTGTCTGATTACTGGATAAAAATTATCTTGTGATAATGAGTTCACTGCTAAGTTCTGTTCATAATTTATCGGTGTAACAGGAGCAACATTTTCGATTGGCAAATTGTTGGCGTGTGAACTTGATATGGATTTACTTATTGGTAAAGCATTGACGGAAGCTATGCTAACACTAGGCGCGGGTACCTCAACTGGAACTTTGTTCCGGTTGTCGACATAATGATCTTGATTTAGCACTGAATAAGACACACCTTCATACAATCTATGTTCACTATTTCCCTGTGTGGTCTTTTGTATAAATCTCTCGTTGAAACCGGCTCTATTCTTAGGTAATTCAAACGCAATGTTTGGCCGAGGATAAATATATCCGGCATTAACACTTCCCGTGATTAAAACGGCTGCTATCTGCAATTACAAATAAATAAATTGAGTTAGTTCATGCTTTTACTATGCGCCTGGAAAGGATTTGCAGAGTCAACGCAATCGTTCATATTATAATATCAAATTCACGAATCAAATCGCCAAGGATATACCTAGTTCGGTTCATTTTAATAAGTGAGCAAATCGTACCGTGAATAAAAAGTTTTCCATTCTGGTCTTATATAAAACTGACCTATTTGAATTGATATTTATTAAACGCTTTATAAATCACAACAGCAAAACTTACCGTGATAGCTATCATTTTAGAAACAGGCACTTCCACTGATGTCACTATCAAAATTGATATTTTTTTCGATAGAAAACCCTATATATAAAATTTCTCCCCATAACGCAGGTCAGTTTGTTAATTTCGCATAAAACACACAACTTACACGCACTTCCGCGACCAGAATTTTCTTGACCTCTACCATAAGATATAGCGGAATCTGTCACAGCAATATAATTCTACACTGTAATAGTATCTACATTTGCACATTTGTATAAATTTAGAAATTTCGATGAAATTAATTTCTAAAAAAAATTTCTAGAAGTTATTTTAAGTTAAGAAGATAATGATTATCTGATTAGGTAGAAAGGTTAGCGATGAGATCTAAATCATTATTTTATTACAAGTATTAAAGTAAAATACTTTTTAAATACCTACATTACTACTTAGGTACTAAATTGTTAAAAGGCAATCAAATATTAAGTATCCATCAATAGAAATAAAGTTAGTGAACTAAAATACTGTGAACTTTTATTGGTGATTTATAATAGTAATAAGTATGATTATATTAATTATATTAATATTAATCATATGTTAAGATTGTATTTCCTGCTATTGTTCTCCTGTGTGTACATAAATGCAAATAAATAAATAAATAAAATAAATACATAATATATGGTTAGCGGCAATAAGACATATAACAACAATTTTACTAAGAACCATTTTCTGTCATGTCTGACAGCTGAATGTTTAATAGAAAACAAGGTGAAACCAGGCTTATTTATCAAAAAAAATATTCGTAAAATACTGACCCATATAAAATAATGTTAGTGGTCGTTGTGCACCTTATTTTTGTTAAAACCAAAAGGAAGAATTATAATATTATTTATTAACTACTGGTATTGATTGATTGACTTTTCACGAAACGCTCTTCGCTTATTCTCTAATGCTGATCTAAAAAACAACCTAATCGTTAGAAATACCGGTCTATTAAAATTTATACTTTTGATGCGATCACAGGGATAATTTATAACATCTTTCCATCTCATAAAGTTATGGCGGCATATATCGAACTGAATGACGCTCGACCATACAATGCATAAATTTGAATTTAATGTGCAGCATTTTATTAGCATAATGATCTCATATTAAAAGAGGTTTGTGAGCTAATCGGTTATAAAAGAGCAAGACAAAATAATAAAAACGTAATTTAAAAAATATAGTAATTGCATACCTTCCGCAATTTGTTCAAATTTAATATAGCACTGCAACCTGAATTGTCGCATTTGCTCAAACTGAAGTAGATAGGCATTTTTGCGTACAGTTGTAAGGCTTTGATTCATGACCCGTGCAGAGTGGGAACCTGACGCCCGCTTTTTATTTAACATCATTTAAAAACAAGAATTATTTGAATGCAGAAGACAGAACAGAAGAAAATAAACTCTGAATTAAATAGTTTCTATTATTACATTAAACATTTTTACGCTATAAAATCTTGTCGAGACCTTGGCTTTAGAAAGATCTCGCTTTTTATATTATAAAAAATGTATAATGTAACAAAATTATGGAAAAGATATTCTGGACGAATTTTGATATTAAACCGCACATGGCGCTATCCATTCTTCGCCTTTGCCTATTTACTACATGGAGCCAAATGTATTTAATATGTAACCTATTTGGTTCTATTTAGAGTTCGTCCGGAGCAGCACCACCACACGTACCACGGTACCTAGTACCTACCATTTCTACCGTGTATGTAATAATTGTTTTTAAAGCAATTGTGGTGCAGTTGGAAACGAGTGAATTCCGGTTAGGTACACTTCTTTAGAGGAGGAACCAGACTCTTACTCACAACTACTAACCGGACTAATACTAACTACTACTATTACTACTATTTAAGAAATTAAATGACGCTGTAACGGTGAAGGACACATCGTGAGGAAACCTGCATTCCTGAGAGTTCTTCTCATGTTCTCGGAGGCACATGAAGTTTGCCAATCCGCACTTGGCCTGCGTGGTCAACTAAGGAACTCCCTCCCGTTCTGAGAGGAGGCCATTGCCCAACCGTGGGACAAAGAAAGGGTTGTGATGATGACTACAACTAACACTACTAACACTCCCAGTCTACTAAAGAACTGACCAGTTATTATTCTTATTAACTCTCTGCTAACTAGTCTAACTAGAGAGGCAAGTTTCCTGCGGATCATATTCCAGTTGACAAAGCTCCCAGACGAAAGTCGACTTTTGCTTGTCTACCTGAGCAACAACATGGAGCGAGCCAGACTTCTAGATTTTACCGCTGACATTAAAAACAGTTTTTTTGGGGCTCACCACTGCCAATGTGGCCGTAGCGTGGATTCGTTTGGTCGGCACAATTGCTTGATTGAGTCCGATTTTGCAATGATTTGATCCGCAGAGCTCTTGTTACCGTTACGCCGGAGCCTCAAGGTGTATGTAGGGGTAATGTGAAGAGAGTGACGCTTATGCCATGAAGTCTAGGTCGTGTTCTAGTGTAGGATGTAGCTTGTGTCGATAGCCTGGCCCCATCGTATGTACACGGGACTTCTAAAAGAGCTTGGGCTGCACCTGATTAGGCCCATTTTCTCAAGCGCCGCAAATATAGGTCTCGATCAGGAAACTATGATTTTGTGGTGCCTTGCTGTTGAAACATATGGATTCTTGGACTATGTCGACAAGGCTTATACTCGCTTCATGTAACATGACGGCTGGCAGGTTCTTTAAAAAAAAATAGAATGGTTATTTAAAGAGTTAACGCTGCCAGCGTTCTGAGTACTATACCACATGGGACAAAATTAGATGTTTTTACTTGTTTAACTTTATAATATTAATTTTCAGTTGTATATGTAATTACATAAAAATTTGTTTTTCGTATCTCAATAAGTTAAAAATACGTCAATAAGTAATTAATGAATATGATTAATTCTAATTTTAGGATTTGAGGTTAAGAGGTACTCTATTCATTAATGTACTTAATGCAAAATTATTACCTAAAGTGAATTTTTGTAAACTTTCTCCATTCAATTTTCATCCAATTCTATTTCAATTCAGAACATATTATTATTTTCCTCTTTACAGTACTAAATGCATAAATTATATAATATTGTATAATCATTAAAGCTTTTTTTTACAATTTATTTGTTTATTTATTATCCTTATCAAAAAATTTCTTAGTCTGAATACGTATATTTATAGTAACATAATTTATTTCTTGTTACAGTTACTGAGAAGGAAATCCGTCTATGGTGAGTGAATTGAATTTGGCATCTATAACAATTTATAACAAGCCTACAAGAATCTGCATACGAGTACGTCACTCATCCATACTATCCATACTAATATTATAAATGCGAAAGTAACTGTGTCTGTCTGTCTGTCTGTCTCGCATTCACGCCAAAACTACTGAACTGATTTAAATGAAAGAAAGGACATAGACTACTTATAATTGGAAAAAAGTGTTGTAAAGGGTTGAAAAGAGAGATAAAAGGTTGTATGAAAGTATTGTCCTTTTCAGAAATAGAAGATTAAGTACAGTTTATATTTTAGGCTGTTGATTAGATATAAATAAATATGCCATTCAAAGTTTGTAAAAATGTTACCCTTTAAGGGTGTAAAATAAACATAGGGGATAAAACTTGACGGATTCATTACAAATTTGTGGAGCTAAAGTGAACGCGTTAAGAAGAGTCTATTATTTTATGTCTAATTCCACGCGAGCGAAGCTGTGGGCGTCCACTAGAACGGTACACTTGTGTAATTGCTAATTTATTGTTTTGTATACAATAATTACATGGAAAAATCGGTGTAGCGGTGGTTCTGCCCCAGTCAACTCTACCTACTCGAATATGGGTTCTAGTACTATACCTGAAATACCACAAAAACGTAATGAAACTAGTGGCATAATACAAAATGAAATTTCTAATTAGATATCACTATTTTTGGATAGAGATCTAATGTTTGGTTTTATTCTAGGCACAAAGGATTTCTTAAAGATTGCCCAAATGGTCTTCTTACTGAGCAGGTGCGTAAACACTTCCTAATTTTATTATACTTCTTATTAGGCTTCTTCAAATTCTTCCTGAACTCTGTAAATTGCTACCTTTCAAGGTTTCGAGAATACAATAGTTTGTTTTAGATATGTTTTAGACTGGAATGCTCAATAAAATTGTATATAATATTAATAATATTATGTATGAAAACATTTCAATTATGTGCAATATCCCATTAACACCTTTGAATTTCAGGGCTTTATTAAGATCTACAAGCAGTTCTTTCCACAAGGTGACCCAAGCAAATTCGCTTCGCTCGTGTTTCGTGTGTTTGACGAAAATAATGTGAGTAAGACCAATATTGCGTCTATCATAATCTTAATATTGCCATGTTCTAATTATAATAATTTGTGTTGTGTCTACTATGTAACAAAATATTTATAATAACGGGGTTATAATTTGCAAACCGAATAAGCAAGTACCTAACAAATTGTCTAATATGTTGAAAACGGTAATAATTATTAGGTACATACCTAAGTGGCACTGAAAGTTTTTATAACTGGCCAGTTAGAAACATTGCCAATGAAAACTTCTTTTAAATTTTGATTATTAAAACTCTTTGGTTACATACTGTGATATATTGCATTCATATGTTTTTTGGAATTGGCGGCAATTCCAAAAGTCTTGTTACACTTTAAAGTGAAAATAGCGTGAGAAAAGGTCCATCATTTATTATGACTTTTGTATTGGTCTTAATCAACAACAAAGCCATGATAGACTTCAACTGGCATTTAATAATGAAGCCCCGTTTTGGGACACTGTTTACAATTGATTTAATGAGTTTAAGCGCGGCCGTAGCAATCTCAGTGATGATCTGCGTTTGGAACGTCCTTCAACCGTCTACTTCAATAACAATAAAAAAAACCTGGCTACTTTCTACATAGAGCCGTTTTTAAAAGCTTTTATTTAACTTCACTCGTATGTATCTATTATGTATGTCCTGGAATCTTGCAATCAATATTTCACCCACTTCCACTGAAGCTATCGAGCTGAAATTTGGCACACA
>DWTT01001814.1:0-10968 GCA_018250895.1 Carterocephalus mandan | reverse complement strand
ACGGACGCCATGACACCTATGAGAGAGACACCAAATTTAAAGTAGATAGGAAAAACTGCAATAATTAGCGTTAAAACTCAATTTATTGCTGAAATAAAGTTTCTTTTTCGAAATACTGGATGTGTTACCTTACACAAGGCAATTTAAAAATCTGTCATCATGCCTATTGATTGAACTTTTGATAATATTTTGTGAAATTTACTTTTTAATAATGAATGTTGTGATTGTACAGGTTTTCTAAAAAGCAAATCTCGCACGGCCGGCAAGTGTGCAGATTTCTGGCGCGCGGAGAAGAGGTTTCGCTTTTGGATCCGACATACGGTGAAAACTCAGTGGTTTTACTGGTTCGTCATAGTTTTGGTGCTCTTCAACACAATATGCGTCGCTGTCGAACATTATGGGCAACCGCAGTGGCTTACCTCGTTTTTATGTAAGTCAAACTGAATCTAGCTTAGCGAATGTTGTATGTATTTCATTCAATTATTTACACAAACATAATTTAATTCGGTCATTTTATTTATATTTCAGACTATGCCGAATTTGTGTTCTTGGGGTTGTTTATGATGGAAATGTGGGTGAAAATGTATGCATTAGGACCGCGTATATATTTCGAGTCCTCGTTCAATCGGTTCGACTGTGTTGTCATATCCGCCTCCATCTTTGAAGTAGTTTGGTCAGAAGTCAAGGGAGGATCTTTTGGTCTTTCAGTTCTTAGAGCTTTGAGATTGTTAAGGATATTTAAGGTAATGTATCAGATAATAATGGTAATTTAAATTTAAATTAATTTAAACGTAGTTAATTATTTTGTCTTATTTACATTTATTTTGTCTAATAACTTAACGTTTTGTTTAAGGTTACAAAATACTGGGCATCACTAAGGAATCTTGTGATATCTCTCCTGAATTCAATGAGATCTATTATCTCATTATTGTTCCTTCTATTCTTGTTCATCCTCATATTCGCTCTACTTGGTATGCAGTTATTCGGAGGACAGTTTAATTTCGAAGAAGGCACGCCACCAACGAACTTTAACACATTTCCCATCGCACTGCTCACTGTCTTCCAGGTACACAAACTTTAATCAATAAAATGTGCAATTTGAAAAGATATTACAATTACTACTGTAGAGAGAAAATACAAAAAGAAAATATTTCTTTCTAGATATTGACAGGAGAAGATTGGAACGAGGTCATGTATTACGGTATCCAATCCCAAGGTGGGATACAGAGAGGGATGATTTACTCATTGTATTTTGTAATTTTGGTGCTGTTTGGAAACTACACGCTTCTAAACGTGTTTCTTGCTATCGCCGTCGACAACTTGGCGAACGCTCAGGTATGTTTTTAGTGGATCATTTAAGGAATTTGCTTTATACGATTAAAAATAATTATACGTATTTTAAATTTTAAGCTTAAACATATGGGATTATTATTGATAATTTTTTTTAAATTTCATGTAAAAAATTGATCAACTAAGGTAAATTTCCAAATAAAATCTCAGTTGCCTAAGATGTGGTGTTTATGCAAGCTCTCCTGTAAATTATACCGCTTCTTGTGTAAATGTTGCCATTATTTCATTTCAGGAATTAACTGCAGCTGAAGAGGAACAGGAAGAGGAAGACAAAGAAAAGCAGGCACAAGTAAGTAATCCGTTTGATGATACCTAAATATTATTGTTTATTGGATTTCGTCATTGCATAGTTTCAAAATTGATTGGTTGGTTTAATTATAAAATGACGTATTGTATTAAAACACGCGGTTTGTAATGAAATTATTCAAAATTTGTTTGATGCCACAACGTCTGTTTCGGCTAATTAGGAATTGCAGAAAGAAATGGGCGCATTGCATGCGCTGGACGGGAGTCTACCTCAAATAGACATTTGTACTTCGCAAGCAAGTAGGAAGGTAAAGGAAGCTCAGTGGTCTTACTATGCTGTGCTTTTCGTGTGCATTGGACTTAGCAGCTTAAAATATTGTTTGTTGGAAACTTACTTCTTAGATCAATAGGAATTGAGCAGTTAAATAAGCCAATGACTTAAATACAAACTATCGAAGCTGCGAATTAATAATGTCAGCATATTTATCAGATTTAATGAACAACAAAACTGTACTTGTACACCACTCAAGATAAGGTAAAGTTCCAATATTCGTAGACTCTAACGAAGTTATTTTCTTTTTCTTCGTTTCCTCCTTACAATATTTTAAGCAACAGCTGAATGAAGATCAATGTCGCTTCTGTGTGCCGAATGTTGATAGGCATTATACTAATGACTATAAATTCTAAATTTATATTATAGTTGCATCTGTGATTGACTAGAATATTGGTTAAAAATTATAATCCTTATAACAAATTTGTCTCTTAGGTCTTATAATTTTTTTTTATATTTGTCAAATTTTCAAGGCAAATGTTCTTATTATAGATGAATTATTGCATGTTCGAAAATTCTGTTCCAATGAGATTATAAACTTGAATATAATATTGTATTATTATTACTAATTAACCCCTCCTAAAGACAATGATGCATATTATTGCATATCTAGGAAAATATAAATCACTACCTTAAGTTTAACAAGATAATGATGATAATATTTACGCGGTACATCGGATTTAATTAGATAAATACTTACCTAAAACCATTATAATAATTCACAGCCCAATATAATGAACTAAATTATAATTATTTAATAAAGAAAACACCTAACTTCATAAGTTGTTCCATGATAATAAGGTTCAAGTCTAATATTTCTTGAGTCAATGAAGTCTGTAAGTCAGTCTGCAATCAGAGAGGGGTCAAAAGTTGCTCGAAATGGTTCGTGTACACACTGCCGTCGTCGTCGCCTGTAGGTTCTTTGCTCTGACCCACGGCCGTGTGTCTCCATTAATTTTCATTGTTAATTTCACGATTCACCATTGTCATATATCTACTCTCAACTGCTAAAGTTTATAGGCTCATTGTTTCGTAGATTATTAGCATTTCTGTTACATTATTTTGGTTCAGAAGACTGATTATTTTCTTTTCATTGGTGCTTACTACTGATTGTTTAAATTCTATTAATTAAATGAATGTGATATTAAACCAATTAGGACTTCAGTTGAGATATTTGAACACTTTTTCTATTGAATATAAGAAACACAGCACATAAAACATAACAACAACAACAATGCAATAACAAGTAGTCTAAGTTTGTATATTTTTGCAGAAGAAGAAAGAAGAGGCCAAAAAAGAAGATGAAGAAGAGATCACAGATGGACCAAAACCAATGCTGCCATACTCGTCCATGTTCATTTTGTCACCTACTAATCCGTAAGTAACCGTTTCAAAAAAACATTACAAATCTTAATTTGAACGTGCGCTAAGTGCTTAATGTTATTGATTTACCTATCTTTATCTGAATTATAGTTTTCTTTAGCCTTTATAAACGGTCATTCGATTTTAATTTCTAGATAGTATTTATTATTTTGGTAATTTCTTTTTTCAGAATAAGGCGCGGCGCACACTGGGTTGTAAATCTAAAATATTTTGATTTTTTTATCATGGTAGTTATATGTATGAGTTCGGTGGCTTTAGCGGCTGAAGATCCAGTAGATGAAAATAATTACAGGTAAAATAATTTGTTTCTAATAAATCTGTGTGTAAATAAATAATCTAATAAAATATACACAGAAAAATATCCCTATCTATCTTTAAGACACAAATAGAGAATTTTAACAATAATTAAGTAACATTATGCATATACATTTTTCTGATCTAAATCCCCTCTGAGTACTCTTGATTCAGATTATCGAAGATATACAAAATATCTATGAATGATTGTTGTGCTATTTGCAGGAACAAGGTCCTGAACTACTTTGACTACGCTTTCACGGGTGTGTTCACGGTGGAGATGTTGTTAAAGATAGTCGATCTGGGCATCCTGTTCCACCCGGGCGCATATCTCCGCGACCTGTGGAACATTATGGACGCCGCTGTCGTTATTTGTGCCCTAGTTAGCTTCGGTTTCGAGATCGGGTATGTTCTAATTTACTCAAAAAAAAATATATAAATGTACTGTTGTTTCAATTATTTACAAGACCAATTTTTTTTTCAGAGGTGTGAAAAAGGGGGCAGGGCAGAATCTGTCCACAATAAAATCGTTAAGAGTGTTAAGAGTGCTCAGACCTTTAAAAACTATAAAACGTGTACCAAAGTTAAAAGCAGTGTTTGACTGTGTTGTGAACTCTTTGAAAAATGTCATTAACATTCTCATTGTGTACATATTATTTCAATTCATATTCGCTGTAATTGCGGTTCAACTTTTTAATGGTAAATTTTTTCACTGCACCGATATAAGTAAGAATACTTTTGAAGACTGCCAGTAAGTATTTGTTTTTATCATTTTATTTTACCGTTGCTCACTACACAAATGTAAATTTGCTTTTATGTATTATAATTGACTCAGTTCCATTACTTTCTTCAGTAGGCTACAAATATACATTTTATTTATCTTAAATAATATGTATCTTTCACGTATTAATTCATTCTGATGGAACTATTTTTTTCATACTAATGCTATTATATCCAGGGATTACATTTTATTAATTTTAAATAATTTGAATTACTTTGTGCTTACTTTGTGCTTTTGGTGAAAAGAAATGGTTAACATCACCAAAAGAAACCAAAAACTAGTAGGCCTATTTAGCTGCCAGGATCGAAAAACTGAAATGTTTCACTCCTGTTTCCAGAGGATATTATTTCGCCTACGAACCAAACACTTTGCTGCCGAAAATCAACAAACGGTGTTGGACGACGCAGTCTTTTCACTACGACAACGTCGCTTCGGCAATGCTGACGCTGTTTGCGGTGCAGACGGGGGAAGGATGGCCACAGTAAGAGGAACTTCACTAAGCAATTAATTTAAAACCAAAATATCTAAATCAAAAAATTCTTCGTAGATACCTTTTTGATCATTACTTTCATGAGTTCTAATCTAATATTTAAATATGAAAGCAAGAAAAATCTTGAATATTTGAAATCAGACCTTTAAATGTTCGAAAAGTTGTTGTACCATTGTGAAATTAGGGGCGAAAATCCCGAAAAGCCTTTCGGTGTAACATGTCTCAGGAATGCTCGATAGGATTTAAATCGTGCCACTGAGCAGGCCAATCTACAACTCGAGAGAGCTGCCGCCACCAGCCGTTCCGTATTTTAAGGTGCATTAACGTGCATGAGTAGAAATTCCTGGCCCATTTGGATTCTTTTCGGGACAACAACAGGTTCTTATTCCTGAAGGCAGGCTCTGCCTGGAATTCTCCAAACGTATGTTTGACGTGAATCCAGATGAAATACAAGCGCGACTCATTAGAAAACAGTACCAACCGCCTACCGCGATTGCCACGACGCAACGCTGGAACTCGTAGTTCTTCAAGCATGAAGACCAACATCGTGGCACTTCCTTTGCATGAGCCTCAGCAACGACGCGTTATATAGCACCATTTTCTAACACGAACTAATTAGCAGTGCGTCGTATGATGACATGACGCTAAAAAGCTCAAGCAGCCAGTTGATTAAAAGAAATTAGCCCCTTTTCATTAATGAAACTCAATAAACAATTTTGTATTTCTCTCTCGTTACCACAAACGTAATCAAGTAAAGGCGCCATATTTTCTTGTTTATATATTTTTTTATATTATTAAACCTTGAAAGTAGAATTAGAGAGGTTTTAATCCGTATATAAACTTTTTATGGAATCTAAAAATATTTTAAACTAAAAACCAATGACTAATTTAGAAATAGTGTATCCTAGATTCTGTTGATGAGTTTTCTAGATCAGGATTTTTTCATCTTATATATTATACGATTAACATCTTTTATCTCTTTTTTTCAGAGTATTACAAAACTCGATGGCCGCCACATATGAAAACAGGGGACCTATACAAAATTTTCGAATAGAAATGTCCATATTTTATATAGTTTACTTTGTGGTGTTTCCGTTCTTCTTCGTTAACATATTCGTAGCTTTGATTATTATTACATTTCAAGAGCAGGGTGAAGCCGAGTTACAAGACGGTGAAATTGATAAGAATCAGGTAATCACAATTTGCATTTTTAAATAAAACTCAAATCTAAATAAAAATTGGGACACTAATTTCTCAACTATCGATTTTCAGAAATCATGTATAGACTTCACGATAGAAGCAAGACCTTTAGAGAGGTATATGCCAAGTAAAAGAGGAAGTTTTAAGTACAAAGTGTGGAGAGTAGTCGTCTCTACACCCTTCGAGTATTTCATCATGGCTCTCATCGTTTTAAATACTTTGTTACTCATGATGAAGGTATGCATTAACAAAATTAGAATTATCTTTTAATTATAAATACATACTTCGTTGACTGTTTTAAATTATTATTACATGTTATCATATTGTTATACTGCCCTAAATTTTAAAGTGATCTCTAATAACTATACATAGAAAAGCAAATAAATCACTATCTAATGTAATGTAATTATCACTTAATTTAAGTAGTATTGCTAGGTGAAAGTGTATCACAAGGCACGTAATTAACGAAATACTAGTTGCCAAACGCACCAAACCTGGCAAAAGTTAATAAACAACATCCAACTGCAAAATGTATAATGTCATGTGTAGCGGCATTATTGTGTCTTCTACATGTTAGCACATAGTTCAAAATTGTTAAATATCACTTGTGAACGCGTCTGTCCTTACTATGATTGTGAATTGTATTTTAAAATCAACACAATTAATGGTACGAGTAACTGGTACGGAAGTACTGCCGAAAGCTCATGATTACACACACATACACAATACACAAACAACACATCGTTCGCCAACGTCATCAACAGCGTCAGTAAGCGCTACATCGGAATGCATATTTCGATTACAACTACGCCTTCCCGTCAAGTGTTTTCAGCGTTATCGGTGTTTATTCCTGTTTTATGTTAAGTGTTCCTTTGTGTCCCCCGCTTGCTATCATATTGTTTACTATATGTATGTATTAATATAAGTGTTTTGCACGTATACCAATCCTTCCTGCACATTTATCGCACTACACAATTTTATTCGGTTACTTGTGCTTGTGAATGCACAATATCTGAAATCAGTTAGGACGTGGCATGGGCCATCAGTGTTGTGTTGCATGATCTTATTGAAAAACTCTTTAATATCTTTATTTGGAAAAGAAATTGCATGATTAGTAGAACGGCCTACTGTCAAGCAACATAATATATGTTGGTGGCTTTGAGCTGCTTCTTGTACGTCATATAATAAATCTAAATTGAAAAAAGAGTTAAACCATTGCAAACTTTAAAGAAAGAAATCCATGTGAATCTGATAAAAGACAAAATTTGATTTGTTTGACTTGAATCAAAACAAATTTCACCTTTAGTTTAATTTTTACCCATAATTTTTTTTGTTTTAACCAAAATTGGGGAGTAGAAAAATAATAATTATCATTGATGAACCCTTTTTTTAAGTTTTTAATAACTATCTAGGTTTATTGTTTCAATCCTAATGCTATTCATTTTTACTATGTAAATGATATCTCATTTATGATTTTTATTCATTTTATAGTAAAATATATATACAACGTTACATTTTTATACAAACTCCATTAAGTACATCACATAAATGCCAATGTTCATGATAACATAAATTTTATATCAAGTAACAAAATAAATTTTTATTGCCGTGGGTTTTTCCGACACGTCTTCACAAAATGGCAGTACTATAATCAAAATGACCTCTACTCGGATATCCTCAAGTATTCGAATATGGGGTTTACTGGAATGTTTTCTGTGGAAACGGTGTTGAAAATCATCGCTTATGGTGTCAAAGTAAGTACACAAATACACGGTTTCAAGTGATAATTTCTAAATAAAAAGACAAAAACTTACAAATGTACTCTTTCTGTTTAAAACTTGTTCTTTTTGTGTTTGTTGACATGAGTGTATGAAATGATTTCCTGCCAAGTAAATACGTACCTTCCCACCTTCCCTTTACTGATTTCTCTCTAACGTGTTGCATCAATTTATTTATGTATTTTTTGCAAGTCACGATTATGCATGGCCTCTATCTCCTACTGCATGTAGCACATGTGCGTCTATAGGCACACGAAGAAAATGCTTTATATATAGGTATAATAGTTTACATGTTGAAGAAGTGAACTGAATAACTCGCGTTATTCTACGACTAAGGTAAGAAATAATTAAAAGTTAAACATAATCAGGTAAGTCAACTGATTTTTATGCTATATTTGAATGATTTTCACCACTACTTTTTGATGTGCCTGCCTGTGCGCATGATTGGACTTTGCATGATCACGTGCACTGTTCACAGAAATACGCATTCAAAAATTACTAAATATTTCAAAATTGGGCTAAACGATTGTATCGATAAATACACATACAGAGTTCATTACACATAACGTATAACATAATTTGTAATAGTGGCTTGTTAGCCGGTAGATAAGAGTAACGATTTATCGATATTGAGCATTGATTTATATTGATAAAATAAGCTAAATGCTATCTATACCCGTTCGCTGTACGGTATTCGAAATTACCTGTGATTGAAACTATATCCATTATGTATAATTATTATATTTAATTAAATCTTAGCATTTAGCTTTGTGCTCTAATTATTTAAGTCTAAACAATATTGGTGTTCATTTTGTGGTAGTTTCACGAGGCTCCACCGCCACTCATGGACACGTTAACAGTCATGAACATAGTCTTTACGTTCTTCTTTCTTCTCGAGACCGTCTTGAAGCTAATTGCCTTCGGATGTACGGTAAGAATTTGATATGACCCACATTTGGAAAAAGCTTTACCTACTATTGTATTGATTTTGTCCTTTGTACTCGGTAATCAATCATATTATAGATATTAGTTGAATTGATTGACTGCCGTGTCGAATAAATTCCATGTTACTCGCCAAAGCTAGTAATTGTATCGGTAAAATAAACTGTTAATTGGCGCGGTACTTGGTATTGTAATGATTTAATCCACCTACTCTTCATAACATTGTAGTTCCTACCTTCTGCAGGTATCCATGTTAATACGGGTAATTAAATTTATATGAAGTATATCAAGACAACAAACACTTATTTGTTTTACGGGTAACATGGCCTTAAAATAATATTTAATACACATTATTTCAAATTAATCTTAGTTTAGTTTTCAATATTCAATTTTGACATGAATATATAAAAGTTTAGAAATCATTTTCATAAAAAAATTATGAGATGCCGCTTAATTTTCTTCCAAAATATCTAGGTTTTTTCATAGATTTTATGTCATTTGATACGAGTTCTATAGATCATAAGCATAAATAGTATTGCATACTAATAATAGTAATTTTGAAAAGAGAGATATCCCCTTTCCTTCCCTAATAAAGTGTCCCGTTAATCCGTATTGTATGGAAAGCGTACATTTGTACTATGAAACTAGTTAATATCAATAACATTATTTGAAGAAATACTAAAAACCCAACATTATTATTATGATATGATATAAACAAAGTTCTATAAATACCAATTATTTTACGCTTCAGTTTATAGTCGAATCGTTTTATGTATTTTTTCATTACAATATGTAATTAGTATCTAGATATAAACACACCTTTTGATTGAAAATTTGCCTTAATAAATTTAAAAAAATGTTTGGCTATAAAATGTTTTAAGTTCGATTCTTAAATGAAATTAAAACTTTCAGAATTTTTTCAAAGACCCGTGGAATACATTTGATTTTATAACGGTCATTGGAAGTATTATTGATGCTCTAATTATGGAGTTTGGCGTGAGTATTAATTTTTTTTTTAAATACACCTTCTGCTTATTTAATTATATTGGTCTCTTATAACCAAATGAATGAGAGTGAAGGTACATAATATATCCTGATTGCAGACCGACCTTGCCGAAAACTGTGCTGACATATCCTGTCAGCAGGTAAAAAACTGGGTGTTTGATTGCTAGGAAACTTAGATTTTTGTAATCAATTGGTCAGTGTTCTAGCCAAATTTATGTAAATACAGAGGATCTGTATAGTAGCGAGTAGCGCTAGTACTTACACGACATTGTGATGTTTATTCTATGTAGTTTAAAATCTTAAAATCGTGCTAGGTAAATTTTTGGACTATTTAGACTAAAGCGTATTTTTACTTATCTGTTTGATTGAATAATTTTAGATTGTTCTATATCGCTATTAATTAATGCTAGAAGGTAAATTTAGTGTAGGTTAGGTACAGTTTTGAGTCTGACTAAAATTTTTATATGAATATTAGAATCAGTCGTATCATTTACATTCGTCTTCGCATAGATAATATTGGTACTTTAGAATTTAAAGTTTATGTTGACGTTATGTATTGTTTGTAAATTTTCCTTCATTTAAATGATACTTAGGTACTTTGTGAGTTATGTGCATATACGTTATATGTCATCATTGATGCTTTATACATTGATATAGGTAGTAACAATTTTTGAAGTCTCCTATTTATACTTACCTATTACTATATATACTATTGATCTGATAACATTTCATAACACAGTGTAAAATAGGGTTGGACCATATCACGACTTTCTCTGTTTCTTTTTTTAATTTTCGATTTGCCAATTTTTTGCTGAGACCGTAAACATTTTCTTTACTCAAGGTATGAGGCATACCGCGCAATTGAGACTTTAAAAATTGTATTATAACTTATTCGAAGAGCTGTTGTGCTCGTGACCATAGATAGTATTTTTTAGTCAAATCGTGGGAATATATTATTATGATTGATTGTTGATTCCGTGTAGTAAAATTTATTTAAGTCGTTATTAATGTACCTACGATTACCATTACGATTCCCGATTTAAAATTTGGTATTGAAAATATCAGCAAAAATGGTATTGAAAATATCAGCTCATATTTAAAGCTTTTGGCCCTTTGAGCGACTCTTAATGGAACTAAATCATTATTACATTTCTAAGTAACTGAATAC
>DWTT01001813.1:0-10968 GCA_018250895.1 Carterocephalus mandan | reverse complement strand
CAGCCGTCAGTATGTTTACGTTAAATTAGTTTATGTATGTCACTCTTCTACTAGCGAGTCGACGTTAGATTTCGTTATGTTTGTGTAAATTATGATTATTAAGACTATGAATAAAGTTATTAAAAATTGTAAAATTCCAGTGTTTTTTTTCTCAAACGGATGAAAATGAACAGTTATTTTTCTTATCATATACCTAGTCCACATCGATGATATTTTAATTTCATCATCTGAAGTTATGGACAAATTAACTACCTAATGTGATTTAAAAAAATCTTATTGAATTTCAGAAACGAGGATCAAACATTGCGACAAAACTCACAAGCGCATCTTCGTATTGCTGCCATTTTGTAAACACATAAGTGTGTCACAGCCATTTTTAGGAAAATGGATAATAAAACACAACAATGTTACTTTGGCCATCTTTATTGTATACAAAGCGGCACAAAAATGTAGTTCTGACCTTGAATTCGAAATTTAAAGTCTTGCGCGGCGCAAGCGCGTTGTCAGTCCCGCTGGTTCGCCAGCCGTAGTATATCTACCCCATGCGAAGCTATCCCCTCCGAATTTCGTTCAGAGCTACACTTTCATGCCGACACTTGTACTCAAGCTAGTACCGGCGCCGGCGCATACTGATGTGGGTAGACGATGCCGGGGACCTTCCCCGCGCCCGCCTCGCCTCCCGCGAGCGAGGCTGGTACCGCGGCTGCCTGAGGGTACGGGTGGTGGGGCGGGGCGCCCATCCACTGCGGGTACCAGTATAGACCCTGGAACCAGATCAACCACCTTAGTCTATTGTCATAAAAGAATTGGTGCCCGTATTTGGCTAGTAGGTGACATTTTGACATTGTTGTTCAGGATGAAAATAGATCTGCGTTTGCGCAGGTCCTTTGTTTTCATGACTCGATAAATTATATCCAAACTATTTCATCAAAGTGTAAAGTAGGTGCTCAGCATAATCGTTATGAATTTTGTCCAGTTTCAAATTCATCAATATTCTTTGACTGCTGACCGCGCGGGCCTACTTTTTTTTTCGAATCCACTTTTGCTGTATGGTCATACAGTTACAGCGTCACCGAATAGGTGCGTGGGCCCTATGCGTACGATTCCACAGATTAATAATAAAGTATATGTATTAGGTATCTTTTTTTGCTAACTGATTAATACCTTATTTCCGGAGCCCTGGCAGGTGTATCGATATTCGTTGACGGTGAGAGGGTCCAGATAACTGATGCCAGCGATTGAGCCGTAGTTCGGAGGGAACATGAACCAGCATCCGTCCAGAGTATCTGAGGATCGGAAGTAGACACTAGGCATAAATAGGCTTCTCTAAGAGCCAGCTATTGTTAGCTATAAGTACAAATCTTTTATGAAGTTTGTTAAACACGCAAAATCATTGGGCCTCCCTTCTCAGCAATTGTCCTATTTATTGATCTGTTCGGATATCGTCCCAGAATTAGTAGAACATGGACATAGTCTACTTCAGTGACCAAAAGAAATAGGTAGTTACTATGGAAAACTCACAGGTATAGGTTTCTCCATGATGTTTCCTTTAGATACCTTCATCAAATTATATTCTATTTTTCTTAAATGCTCTTAAACACTCTGGAAAAAAGCTGGTGTTGTCAAGGCTTAACGACTAATTTACTGTACTCCGATAAAACGGTGTACAGTAAAAAAGTAGTTAAAACGGCCCGCACCCAAATATCCTTATCTATAAACATAGATACTTAGGTAGGTTAGGTTAGGTACATTTCATATTTTTGTCTTCTGTTAGGAAATCAAACACAGATTTAATTTACCTTCAAAAATCCTAACCTGCTGTGAAATTTATCACTGTAAGATAAAACTATACTTACATAGTGTGCCAATACGCACAACTATGTAAGTACTTACAATTTGTGGTGGTGGTACTTACATGTGGTATTGGGGTCGAAATGATCGGGGCCGTATGGTTCGGTAGTGCCTATGTTCGCCTCGGTAGTCTGGTCGATGAACGGTGGAATGGGGGACAAACCAGTGCCGGGGTCCCCAGGTATCACGAATGGACCTGGGGAGTGGAACACGAACGTGTTATTTTGATTTATTTAATACACTATTACAGCTACAAAACAGCCCATAGTTCCCACTGTTGGGCACGGTTCTACCCCACAGACACTGATGCGGGAGCACTAGAGCATATTCCACCACACTGCTCCATTGCTGCGGATTGGTGGAAGGGTCAGTGGCCAACCCATTGTCCAATGTTCTCAAGCCATCCAAAGGTGTTCGACAAGACTGTTTTTACTATTGAAAAAAACCGACGGCTTGACGAGCACGGTAGCCCATACAATTTTGCCACTAGCGGTCACCCATCCATAAACCGACCGCGCCCCTATTTGTCTAACTAACTGTCGATTCCATTGAATACTTTAGGCGGGTGTGATCTGTGTATTCAATCGACACAAGCCATTGGACTATTTAGCCAAATGGCAAACACCTAATACTAGGTTTCTAAAGAGAGCATCTCTGCTCCGTTCTCTACTAAGTTGATTGTTCATTGAATGAATTATTATGCCCAGACTTTCTGTTAGTTAATAGTGACGTCAGTCTGCAATCAACTCTCACTGTCGTAAGCGGGTCGACAACAGCTATCATCCCTTGGAATTCGAAAAGGCCTTTGTTTATCAGTTCAGGCTGAGACCAAATTCTAGCACTTACCTCCATAATAGTTGGTATTGTTCCACTCGCATACATGATGATCGCAGACCAACGGTGACTGAGATTCTTTCGTATAATACGCATGACCATTAGGTAAAAACTGAAAAGTAAAAGGACCTGCTGGGTTATTATACAACGTTATTATCAAAAAAATAAAATGGGTCTGTGGTTTGTTTCGTGATGTCTAATAATGGGGTGGCGTCTGTTGAGGCCTACTAGCATGTCCTTATGTGAACTCTGCAAGGATGGATGATGGATGCAAGTATTCGAGTCTTCAACCTCCGATCTTCTCTCGGAAATGGAAGGGGTTAGGTGCACAACGCTGGCCAAGTGCAGATTGGCAGACTTCACATGCCTTAGATAACATTATGGAGAACTCTGAGGCATGCAGATTACCTAAGATGTGTCCTTCACCGTTACAGCGGGTGACATTTAATTCCTTAAATCGCACATAACAAAGAAAAGTCATTGGGCGTGACGCTTGGATTAGAACCCGGACCGCTCGTGAGGAGCGAATTCGATAGCCACTGGGCTGTCTGTCACCGCTGTTATGCTAGTCTTACCAGCATGTAATCGTGGTGCCGGAACCGTATCCCCTGGATATTGAAGTCCAGGATGAAGGAGCCAGATGTGATGATGCAAGAGGCGGCCGTAAGCGGCGGCAGCTTGTACATGTCGGTGCCACACTTCACGATCGCTTTGGGGAGTGTCGATACGTCCCGAATGTGTTGCAGGTTCTTCTTGAATGGAAATCTGAAGGAAAATAATCTGCCGATTTAAACTCAATGTATCTCACAGAAATTCAGTAGTTGTTCAAAATCTTTTTGAAATCGTAGTAGAACTGAGGCTGATTTTATCCATATGCAAGACAAGTATTATACATAACATAGCGACTAGTACCGTGCGGCGGTGATGTTGGATTGGATCAAAAATGGGGGTAACCTACGTTACCTGAATATACAAATGCCCAGGTGACACTCAAGGCCATGGACGTAGTTGTTCGTCTGGAACACGACATTGGGGTCTTCTTCCAGATAATATTTGGTGTCGTCCATGAAGTGAACGAAGCCGAGGAAGTGGAACCCTCGGCCCTTGCAGTACGGAGCCACGCCCTTCCCCATGTTGTAGATGTCGCTGTACAGCTCGGAGACGAACAGGTACACGTTTTTACCGCAATAATATTCTGTAGGTGAAAAAATATGATAGAAGCATTGATATATTATGAAGTGTATACCTAAAAGTAACTGTTAGTAAAAAATACTCGTAAAGTGGCACACTATCATGTAATGAATCCATGCAAGCCATTGGGCTATGCACGTTACACTTACTTTTAATACTTATACTTTACCTTGACTCATATAAAACTCTGAGGGTACCGCGCCGCCTGCGTTTGAGTTGAATGTAGCCACCCTCTCAGTCTTAATTGCGTTGTGGTTGTCATACATCGTCAGCATATTGTCTATCGCATCGTCCAGGGCTATCAGGAGTACCTTTAAATCGAAGAATGATTGGCGATTGGCTTTTTTTTTAAATAAATTAACGAACAGTCCCAACCAATTTTTAAGTAGATAAGCATCTTTGAATCGTGATTCAGTTATTACTTCATTTTAAATTTACTGACTATGACATATACAAAACATTGGAGGGAATCTGCATGCATGAGTCCATCCAATTCTCATTCTAGGAGACACCCTGTCAAAATGCCTAAGTACCTAGTGCCAATGGTGGATAGGTAGTGCTATTTATAAGTTTTGCAATAGTAACATTTCATACCTTCAGTTCCTTTATGTGCAAATGTATAAATCTACCCAAATGATCCGTCGCTATGTGAACGTGTTCGTTTATTATGTACTGAAAAATAAGTAGAATAATAATACGAGTGGTAGAAAATCCAATAAGTACTTTTGAATTTGTTTCGAACATTTACCGTATTCATAGTCAGAATTTCGAAAATTTCCCTCTTGTAAAAAGGGTAGATAAACCCCGTAGGTCCGAGCGTTTTTTTTATATCTATTTACCTGGTCAGGAGCCCTTTTGATCTTAATCATCTCGATCTGATAATGCGCCAGATGGTCCAGCTTATCGGTCGGGTCGTGACCATAGATCTCGTACGCATCTATAATCATAGACAACGATATGTTCTCGGACGGCTCCTGGCAGCATGGGTGGTTTCGGATATCGTATGCATTCTAGAGAACAAAAATAATAAACCGATTAAGAACACTACAAGAGTTAGAGCTGCGATTACGAACACTACAATTGTTTGTAGTGTTCTTAATTCTGTGTTTTGTGTTCTGTCCCAAATAAAAGACACAATATAAGTACACACTCCTGTAACATGATTTGTTATGCTGATTTGAAGAATGCAATCACAGAAAACAATCGATTACCTAAGGCATAATATTAAACATTATGGCATAATAAACAATGGATTACTTGGATAGTTTAGATATCTACTTAGAAAATTAAAATGGAAGCGGATTATTTTCATCCAGAAAATTGACTCCTACAATAAATCGTTATATAAGCTCTATATGTGTTTAAATAATACCTAGAAAACTTACCCCTAAAACAAAAAATATAAAAACAACAAATAATATTTGTAACCCAATATGTCTTAATTCCATAGCGGCTATGACAAAAAGCAAAACCATGCAGCGCGTCGTAAAACCCACATGAGCGGAAAGGCTAGGCTTCCTAACGAGCAATTAACGTAACTAACAGCCTATAAAGTTTGATGACGGCATCATAAATCTATAGTAGGTATTACCTAAGTAAAGGAGGCCTTAAACTGTGTAATACCTTTAAAAAATATTTATATACATAATTCTATAATTACCTACAAGTAGGGTATAACATGAAGATCTGTAAGATGATTTTACAAATCTTCTGAAATAATAATTTCATATAACATCAGATAGGTAACTACCAAAATGAAGTAAAAACGGTCTATTACAATATTGGGAAAAATTATAAAAGTAGTCGCCTGAGATTTTAATTAGATATCAGTCGTTAATTCATAAGAAACAAACTTAGGTACCTATGCACTACAGTACCTAACTTTGCAATATTCAATTTCCATATTCATTTTGAGAAATACCTACGTAGGTATTTATGGGTACGTACCCAAACGTGATCAAGGGTAAAAAATAGACCAGCAATGCAAAATGCTATCGGTAATTTTCACACAACGGACTGTTAAATAAAATAAATTGGCTACAAAGCAGCGTTATTATTAACGATCCAAAAGACATTATTTTAAAACTGAAAAATATCATCTTCCGGATACATATCGTTTCAGGTCGTTCGCTAAATACAAGATCATCTCTGTATTGCCAAGATTGGCAAGGAATCCCCTCGCATCTATCGATCGTTCCGCCGCGCATCCACCGCGCGCTGCACGCCATTCCTCTAACAAAAGTGTCGAGCAGCCATTGCACAAAAGAATACCGAATTAAAATGTAAAAATCCCTTCAAAAATACCCAATTTCACCAAAAAACTTTTCAACATCATAAGGTTACAGTGCCACAACTTTATTCGGTCACTAAAGCAATGAATGCGAAGTGAAGACCATGGGAATAAAATGGCTGCTCGAAAAACCAATGGTCGTTCGTAGGATAATGTAAAATTTAATCTAAGTAGTGTAACGAAGTCTTCCAAATTAGTGTGTAATTTAGAGTCAATAAGAAATTTTTGTGAGGTGAGAAAATTATATCCTAAAATAGCATTATTAAAAATCGATGTCTTCCTGTTACGTCAATTTCGAGATTTTGTATAACTAGAATTTGAAAGGAGTGATAATCTTGGTAGATAGCAAAAGTAAGAAAGTAAAGAAGTTATTTTACAAGGGGGATCGAAACAGAGTAAAGATGATAAATCTAGGGCGGTTCAAGATACCTCCCCTGAAGAATGCTCTGGATGTAGCCATGCAGACAGTCCGGCAGCAGATGCCAGACAAGCCTGGGGCCCCTCCCCGCCCTCCACAGAATGTCAGATTTGCTAACCTGGGTATGTACCAACCTCCATTAAATTTAATGGAAGAAATATTTCTTTTTCAGTAAAAGCTTGTTAAACTACCAGATGTAACTAGCCTGATAGTACGAGATGATCTTATTTTAAAATGGTCCAACAATCCTGACTGCAACATAGTAGATACTAATAATACCACTATCTTTGTTTGAGGTATAACAATCAGCTAAATTCATCTTTCTACTCTTCTTATAGGGCTGGCGTAGGTAATAACTATTACTTACTTTAATTCGGTCACCGGAGAAAAACACTTCAAACAAATTAAATTATTCTGAACTTGCATTCAAAAATATTTCGTTGATTCAATTTCATACTTAAATTGCTTAATACTAATTTTGTCTCAGATCCTTACACATTTTTGTGGTATACGTAGAAGTACTTGTTCAATTTACTGTTGATTTACATTCGTCTTTATTTTAGACAATATGGGTGAAAGCTGCGAACTGTCTACGATGAACGAGACGACTTCTCCAGGGTACCAGTCAACCAATCCGACAAATCCATTCCTGAGTGGCGAACTCCAAGCTGAAGACTCTTTCACCAGCTACCAGAATACTGTTCCTCAAGAAGATGGTGCTCCTAGGTATGATAATCACATAGAATTATCACACATATTTCTTCTTCTTCAACTTATGGCACTTAAGATCATATGCTGGTTAAAGGTTGATTTTAATACTGTTCCGACATCTCATTTTTAAGGAAATTTATTTATTTCAGGACTCAAAGCATGCAAAGCGTTGACTTCTACGCTTCGTCAGAAGAAGGTGGCTTTGAAGAGGGCGGAGGAAAACCTGGTGCAAAAATCAACGAGTTTCAAGCCGCTTGGAACGTCACCAATGCCATTCAAGTAAGTCATCATAATCATCAATAGGTACATTGAAGTGGTCTACTTTTTCTTTCATTCATGTATAAATTAACAAAAACACTTTTACAGGGTATGTTCGTTGTGTCGCTGCCATTTGCTGTACTCCAAGGAGGATACTGGGCAATCGCTGCCATGATCGGTATAGCACATATTTGCTGCTATACAGGCAAAATTCTCGTCGAATGCCTCTACGAAGATGACCCCGTCTCTGGGCAACGAGTGCGTGTACGTGATTCGTATGTGAGCATTGCCAAGGAGTGCTTTGGCAGAAAATACGGTGCCAGAGTAGTAAATATTGCACAAATCATTGAACTCCTCATGACTTGTATTCTCTACGTTGTCGTCTGCGGCGACCTCATGATTGGAACCTTCCCAGATGGCTCTATTGATACTCGATCTTGGATGATGTTAATTGGAATATTTCTTTTGCCATTGGCCTTCTTAAAATCATTGAAGAGTGTCAGTATGCTTTCGTTTTGGTGTACTATGAGTCACTTGATAATCAACGCAATCGTCCTTGGCTACTGCATCTTATATATCGGTGATTGGGGCTGGTCGAAAGTAAAATGGAGTCTAGATTTCGAAAATTTCCCAATCAGTCTTGGAGTTATCGTATTCTCTTATACGTCACAGATATTCTTGCCTACCCTTGAAGGTAACATGGAAGACCGATCAAGATTCGAATGGATGTTAAACTGGTCTCATATCGCGGCCGCAGCGTTCAAGTCAATTTTCGGATATCTATGCTTTTTGACATTTCAGAATGATACTCAGCAAGTCATTACGAATAATTTGCATTCCGCTGGATTCAAGGGACTGGTCAACTTCTTCCTTGTAGTCAAGGCTGTACTCAGCTATCCTTTACCATATTACGCAGCTTGTGACCTTTTGGAACGCGCTCTTTTCAGAGGAAAACCGAAAACGCTTTTTCCAGCTATATACGCATTAGACGGTGAATTGAAAGTCTGGGGCTTAGCTTGGAGGCTCGGAGTGATAATGTTCACCATACTCATGGCTATTTTCATACCTCACTTCGCAATACTCATGGGCTTTATTGGAAGCTTTACGGGGACTATGCTGAGTTTCATATGGCCTGCTTACTTCCATCTTAAGCTGAAAGGCAACCAACTCGAAAGTACTACAATCGCTTACGACTATTTTATCATGAGTCTTGGTGTTCTTTTTGGTATCATTGGAATGTACGACTCCGGTTCAGCTCTTATAAAGGCTTTCGAGATAGGCTTGCCTTTCTAATTTCAGTAGTGCTAGATAAGTTGTTAAACTGTTTTTAGATTATGGCTATCCTTTTTCCATATATTGTCGCTGTCACTTTGCGACATTTAAATGTTATCGCCAGGAATTATCTAGTCAGATGTGATTACTTCAGTTAGTAAGTTAGATCTCTTAGGTAAGGCTCGGTTATTATATTTTACTCGTATCTTCTGTATATGTATATAAAATTGTATTAAATTAGAGGTTTACTATTTACAAATTACGTTAAGGTACCCAATGTCTTCCACGCATGTCTGCGATATAGTACCTCTTCGACAACGAAGTCTTCCATATAGGTTAAAACAATATGAAATTACGTAATATTATTAAGATGTTCTTCAAATACTACAGAATTATATTCATGAATAAATGTTGAAAATTGTATAATATGAATATTATTCAGCGGCGTATCTTTGAATAATGCAAATAAGTGATGACAAATACCTCAAATTTTAAGCTTAAATGCTAAGGCACAGAATACATAATAGTACAAGCATGTACAAGTAAGTACCTACTGTCACGTCACGTGTCATCAATTTATGCAATACTCAGAGCTGCATTGTTGTAATATTCGTGTCTTCTGTAGATTGATTTAAAGATACTTAATACCTCTTTGAGTTTTTGAGTAAGAATAAAGATTTTACTTTGCTTACATATATTTATATTTAATCCAAAGAAATACTGGCCTGAAGCCTCCCAGATATATCTGTATTAAAGTATAAATCTATGTTGACTTTGATATTAATATTCATTATACTTAGATTGATGTTTAGAATGTTCAGTAAATTGTATATTATATTTTAACAATGTGATGTTTATAGAAACAAAACTTTACTGGAAATTTACTTATTAATACTTATATACCTATAATATATATAATATTTAAAAATGGATAAAAATTACAAATTATACAAAATTAATTCTTTAGAGATTTGGTACAGTTGGTTCCATGAAATATAATGAAAAAATAAATATCATTAAAACGTTTAGTGAAAACTGTTTACACATAAACATAAATTATAAACTAACACAGATTGTGTATTAGATTAACTACTAGTTTAGTAAATAAATGTTGTTGATTATATAGGTAAACTAAAACCGATATACATGTTACTTAATGTAATAAATATCTTTCCATTATTTCTAACGGAATTGCAAATTAATGTTTTTGTGTATTTTATGGGCTATAGTAGGTATATTACATTTACAAATATATAGTACCTAATATTGGTACACCGCTGATTATTGTCAAAATAAAAATTAAAGTTTATTTTGTAGCCTTCAGAAGCAAGCAAACCTGAACTAGTGTAGAGTAAAATTACTTCAAAAATAAATTTTAATTATGTACTCTTTATTTAGTTCGTAAACAAACTACTCTGTTTAACGAAATATCCTAAGCTTTTGCGTTTTATTATTTATGATATTATTTTATAAACTTTACATTAAAAGATGAATGACTTTGGTGTACCAAATTAAATACATGCATATCTAACTCAATACAACATTATATTGTCTTCCATTTAAAAAGGGCTTCCAAAACTAGTTGAATACATAAGCTTATATGAGATGTTTGAATGGTTAAATATTTTGTTGAGAAGCTTATGATAGATTTAATGTAAATGTATTTAGACTTGTATCCAAGTGCAATGCAATAATTTTTTTTAAATGTAAAAATTACGCATGTATTGTGATGAAATGGATTCTAGGTGTGTATTTTAAAGGATATAAAATGTTATTCCAAACGCTTGTTTTACTTAATACACCTTTACATTAATTATGGAATAATTAGGTACCTACATTTTTGGCTTGTGTTTAATCCCCTTACCAAAAAATAAATCCATTTTATTACAAAAAAATTGCCAAAGCCTCACCAAGATTTAATATAGTAGGTATTAGGTAAGCGCTCATCAATTGTGTGCGTATGGCATGATAAGACGACACCAAATGCAACACAGAGTGCATTTTGATATTTTTGTAATACCTACCTGTGAATGTGTAGTGTTTATTTATTTATGTGGTTTATAGGTAGACTAGTGGACGCCCGCAGCTTCGCTCGCGTAGAATTAGACCCATTAACGACGTCTGCCCGCGTTCGGGTTGCCCA
>DWTT01001812.1:0-10971 GCA_018250895.1 Carterocephalus mandan | reverse complement strand
TAATTAAGGATGGGTATCATAAATATTTTTGGTCGGACAGGAGAAAATGGTACAAGAGTCGGTATTTTTTATTTATTCATTAAAATTATTCGCGGTCTCGTGGTTGCGCGGCTAGAGATATTATCAACAGGCAGAGCCTCTACTATGGGTGTCAAAGACTGTTACCTACATGCATAAATAATTTTAAATACATGATTATTTAAGAGTACAGTATCATTCCAGAGATTTCCATTCACTTCTGCTACTGGAGTTATTGGTTTGTGAAAATGTTATAAATAAAACCAAAAAAATATTTTTTAAATGTTTACTTTTTATTAAACTTCTGGATTTTGGCACAACTTTTGAATAATGTGTCCCGGTTTATACCCACTAGGTATTAAAACCTAAGTTCTAACTACATATTTGCGATGGCTGTTCAGTTGAGTTTAACAATAATCTCAAATCGTTATTAAATAAAGTTAAAAAAAACGAAAAAATAACAATTTTCTTTCTACTAAGTACAAATAGCGAAGTAAGAGTATTAAAGAACACTTTCGTAAATAATCATGTATGTATGTATTAACAAAACTAAACAGAAGATGTTTGTTACGGTTCCTACAAATTAAACAATGTAAATAGCCTTCGTTCGACTAAGCTAGTAAGAAATGACCTATATGGCAAGTTGTGTACTATTTATACATTTAAGTAAAAGATGTGACCTGTTAAGGTAAATAAATAGACATATTCAGTATGAAAATCGACCGAGATCTATGCAAGCGCATACGAATTAAGTATCGATCATTAAATAACCACAATTACTAAAGTTTACACCAAAATATCGCATATTTACAACGGGATTCAACATAAAAATAAATAATTTAACGGCACTGTCTAAAACCCTTAACATTCACTAAGATAATACACGCTACGTACCTAATCGATAAACATTAAGTTCACGTACACAATAATTTATTTAAGCTTAACATTTTACGCTACTGTCACGTCGAATACATCGATATTACTGGCATACAATAAGGGCGAGCGCACATCACTACAGACTCGGAACAACACTGGGAATGATCGATTGAACGGTTTCCTGACAGCACTGACAGCTCGACACGACAGTGATCCGCGCTCGCCGTCAGTTCGAAAACAAGAGAAATCATAATTAGAAAAATAAATAACAAAAATAAAAAATGGCAATAAACGACATCACCGATCAATCTGATTTTATAATTAACATCTATACAAATTTTTTTCTATCCACAGACATATCTATCGTATAACTATTTGAGTAGATATTATGCTTGTCAACTACTGCTTATTCTAGATCTACAGATTTAAATTGCACGATTCGATAAAGCGAATATTATTTGATTTTATTTTAATAGTATTAATTTAAGTACCCACAATGTCGGTGGGTTATCTACAAGTCGAATAAAATGGAAGTAGTTAGTCTACTATTTACTATGTTATAGCGAATTGACAATCACTGAATTGACCGTCTTTAATATTCAATTCTCTACAAGAATATACTAATAAAAGTCTTTGTATAACGTTGTATTGGCATACTCATAAGACGATAAAATATTCCAATGAATATTTCGAATTTAATATTTTTCCGTTATACCTACACTTCCAAGTTTGACTATTTACAGTAACTGATCAGATTAAATACATATATATTTTCATATTAATTTTGATGGCTAAGGATAATGACTGACTCCAATAGCACTTCGGTGTGTACGATTATTGAGGAGTAAAATAATCAAATTATTAGCTCTAGTTTATTGAGGAATTACATTATTAACGTATTTTATCATTCAGTCAGTTTCCTTTACCATTTTACAGCTTTTTCTTGCCTGTCTCTCGACTGGCAACAATAATCTGTCAAAGTGACATGCTTATTGTTGCCATTCAAAAAAATATCAAAACATTTTTTGGCTGTGGGTTGTGATGACATTCGGTTTTTTGTTTAAATCCTTACTATTACTGCTATCAGATTCATTCTTCCCACTAATTCTATGAGTATTAAACATCATTACGTTAAGCACTTCTCACTGGTATCAATAAACAGTTTGTGTTCAAAACACTTAAATTTTCAAGCATTTCGCTTCAAATTTTTGGTTTGATACATTTAGTCTTATCTCTACCTCTACACCATATAGAATTACATACGTATATAATTTAACTACGATATACAATGGCCACATGATTGTCAGATTTCAATACTACCAGATAAATACATTTAACCGCTAAAACTAATATTCAAAACTTACTGATTAACATATAACCAAACGTTATAGTAACAATATCTATCTACAGGGATTCGCTCCGCACTCTTTACACTAGTCTCATCAGTATGAACATACTAGTTTACATAATCGTACAATGAAGAACTTCAACTTATATACACCTAAAATAGTTGGTTTAATTTGGCACAATAAAAAACAATAGTGCCTCACGGTCGAAACGAGTCCTGCCGTTTCGCCGTAAACATGAACTCACACAAGCAAGTGTCCATCCGTAGGATTTTCTTAAATCACTAATGGAATAATCTCATAATAACATTAATTAGATATTCGTATAAACGAGAGATCCGATAACGACACTGGCACCAATCGTATTAACTTCGTCGAAGTTCCAATCGAAAAAAAAGTTTGACACTGACACTGACAGGCAGTTCGCACGTTTTACCAGGGGTGATGGGAGGGGTGGGGCGCGGCGGGGTAGGGCCAGCCGCGCGCCGCGCCTCAATCCTCCTCGCGGGGGGAGAGCGGGGGAGAGAAGGTTGTGTTCATGTAGCTCCCCCCGTTAGGAGGGGGGGAGGAGTTGGAGGGCCCGGGGGAGGCGAGGGAGGGCAGGAAGCCGAGCTCGCCGCCGCCGTCGCGGCACCACAGCTGTCGCATCTCCTGCCGCCGGCTTCGCATCAGATTCTTATACTCCGATATCCGCATCTTCTTGCCATCTACTATGCAGGTTCGCTTTGGTCGTGGCCGGTACCTGCGGTTGAAGACAGTAAGTTTGCAGTTGCAGCTGATAATCTATACTAATATTATAAAGAGGAAAGATTTGTTTGTAATGTTTTCACACAAAAACTACTGGACCGATTTCAAAAATTCTTCACCATTAGAAAGCTGCATCATCACTGAGTAACATAGGCTATATACTAATATTACTAGGTGTAAACGAAACGATTATTGTTAAGTCTAATTCCACCCGAGCGAAGCTGCGGGGGCATCCACTAGTACCTAGATAACATTAAAACGTCACTACGGTAACAACTTCAGAGAGGAATTAAACGTTAATCCTGCTGAGGTTAAGCTGGTGGCCTGAAACTTAATTCGCGAAAACTATTCTAGATTTCACTACTTCGTTTTAGTTCTCAAATGTATCAGGACTGAGGCCTTACTATAGCACCAATAAGTCCTAGAAAGACTGCCAGGAACATTATTTATCAATATGTATTGCTGTATTATTTTATCAGGTGAAGTAAATTACTACCGAATATTAGAATATTTACCGTGCTTCAGAGGGCACGTAAAGCCGTCGATCCCGGTTGTTTTCAATGGTGGTTAAGCCTTGTAGAAGACCTTCGGCTTGAGAACATTCGACACTGGGTTGGCCACTAACACCTCCACAAATCCGCATTGGAGCAGCGTGGTAGAGTATGCTCTAGGGCTCCCGCAGCCATGTCTGTGGGGGAAACCCGTGCCCAGCAGTTGGACGTCTATGGGTCGCAGCGACGATTATGTCCCCAGCATTCACAGCTATTAATTTGATACCTCAGAATTTCGTTCAGAGCTAAACTTTCGTCCCGACAGCTGTAATACTACGTACTCGTGTTACTAACCAATCACATACCTTAAAAATCTTTGCAACTAACCTGTAATCAGGGTGTTTCTCCATGTGTAGCTTTGACAACCTGGACTGCTCTTCATAGTAGGGTTGTTTCTCCGCATTGGACATGCCCTTCCACCGCGCGCCCAAGATCTTTGAGATATTGGAGTTGTGCATGTCTGGACAGGCCTTTAGGATCTTCCTGCGCTCATCCTTAGCCCAGACCATGAATGCGTTCATTGGTCGCTTGATGTGCGGTTTGCCGGCCTCGTCGCGTTTTGGTTGGCGGACTAGTTTTGCCTTTTCAGCTTCTTCGGGAGGAGATTGGCCCCACGATGAAGCTGGAATAGAAAGAAAAAAAATGTTAAAGGTAAGAAACCTCTATTTATTTAAATTATTGTTAAGGTTAGGACCTACTACTACTAACGTTTTATCAAAAGTACAGTAGGCAACCATTACGTTGATTGAAAATAGTCGTTAATATAAAGTAATAGGGTTTAGGCATTATTTTGCTTACTTACTATATCTACTCGAATCCCGCTAAGCTTAGCTATAAATTATAGTCGGCAGCGAATGCCGGTTGTTAAACAATCGTTAAAGAGAGATTATAAGTCCAAATGTATATTCTGAAATACTTTATACTAATGTGCTTATTTTGTTTATATCAATTCGAAAGTAAGGTGTCAAGCTCATTTTAAATAGGAGGTAGCTCTTAATCGTACCTACCTAATCCTCTTACCTTATGGACACAAAATGATAAATTCATAATCACCTACACAGATACCTACTTTGATAGTTTTTTCTATTTTTATTAGCTAGGTATGAAATGAGTAGACCTAGATATCTCAAAATAACTATGGAACAAACAAATTTTAGTAAAAGTTATTTTATTCTGCAGCAAAAAAGTCAAAATGTACAGTCAAGTACAAAATTAAACTAGGTACTTAAAATTACTCTTAAGTAGATTCAAGTTTTAATGGCAACAAATCTAATCATAGTTTGGAATTCACAGCTGTTGTTATGATATATTTACGACCTATACACAAGCTGACAGTAGGACGGACAAAGATATTTTTATGGTGATGAATTCATTAGAACGCATTATGATTAGTGTCACAAGTCTAACTGGGAATGTGTTGTAGACTTTTTTTTATTAAAATTCGGAGCGAACGCAATAAGGTTGATTGACATATTTACCTTATTAAAAATGTTTTACTGAACAAAATAATTTGGAGTAAAAACCTACCTATAGGTTTAACTTTGTAAACTCTGTCAACAGAAACTGCATTCCCAGTGTGACAGATCTGCAACCAACTGTCCACACAATTAAGTAGCCACGTACGGAAACATCCTCTCAAAGCTGAAGCATTCCTCGAATTAATTTGACACGCTGTTAGATAATTTATAACATCCCACACCGTTTGATTCGCGAGATACTGAATTTCTGTATGCGTCGATGCAGTATGTATATACTTGGTACTGTTGGAACGAAATGGGACGTTTGCAACTAGAAAACGTGACTGGAATAATATTTTACCAATTTACAGTTATTAATCTAGCTTACTAAAATCATTAGAAAACAGTCATTACGTATATTAATAATAGTATACAATAGTAACACGTGTAATTAGATATCTATGTAGAAACCTATGTTTGCTCGTAAATTTATTTTTTGTTTTGTTAATACATATTTGTGAAACATTCAATATTTAAAAAATGTAAAATAATGAAGTAATCAGCGAAGTTTCCACTGTTAAATAAAACAGACTAAGTAAGAATAAATAAAATGCAAAACAAAATTTTTAAAAATGAAACGAAAATAAACTAATAAAATAAAATAATCCATTTAACAATGAAAGCTACTTATTCGATATAATTATGTTGTTGATAGTCGTATACTCCTCTTATATACCTGTATCCAGCAACTAAAAGGGACGATGCTCTGTAGATGTATATTGTAGAAATTGTACGTGCAAATAAGAATGCGTTTTCAACATATTTTCTGTTATTTGGAGGGATATAGTATAGTACATCAAAGTTAGTTCTAGTATTGATAAGGGGCATGTAAAATTGAGAAGTTGAAGTAGAAATGGAGAGTCCACAATATATCAACTCAGAATATTATGTAAGAAAATTTGGTCTCTCTCAGCTCGTCTGATATATCTATACAAAAGTACGTAGATGCAAGGGCAAAGTTGCAGACCAGACATCTGATAAAAGTAGTAACATAAAGATTCTTTTACATTACGTATGTGTTGTTTGTATTAAATGAAATTCAAGTGATAGTTTAGAATAAAATATGTGAATATAAATATATTTGAAATATAACCGAAGAGCATCGTAGATACTGATTCCCATTCCAATTTCGATTTTATTTAGTATGCAAATCGTTAACAAGTCTATAAACTTAGAAGCTTCTTTTTATTTTTATTGTAATAAGTTGACACGTACCTACCTACCTACATCATTATCATACAAAGATTCTAATGTTTTCAGTTACAACCAACCTATAGTAAATATGCAGTTATGTGCATTCTTACACCCAAAACATAAGAATAAATAATATTTACAGCTCATAAATTTAAAAGACATTATTGTTGTGGATTAGAAATAACATTTTTGAATTTATTAATGTTTATAGATGGTGACTACGACATTTGTTAATATAACTAGCACTTATAGATACGCATAACGGCAAATTTACGATCTGTTTTATTTTTGTAACCGAATTAACAACAACTTCTAAATAATAATAAATAAATTTATTGGTAGATTCGGTGACAAAAGCTATAGGTACCTATGGTTTTCATTCATACTTAATTTCGAAATAGATCTCTTTATTTATGTATTTTACTAAGTAACTTAAAATTTTACATAAATATTGTATAATAGTGGTCGTACAAATATGAATAATGCATGATCAAAACTATTATAAGTAGGTACTAGGTACGACCACAACTGAGGACAGAGTATTGACCGCCCTTCGACGAGTGGACTGGTGATCTGAAGAAGACAGCGGGAATCCTACGGATTCTAAGGACATATGGACGGGAGGATCCATTTCAGGAAGACCTATGCCCAGCTAAGAACCTAAAAGGCTGATGGACGGACGGATGGACGAATCATATCATAGATACGATTTTTTTTTACAAATTAAATAATATTATAATTCTTGTGCACCCTACCATATTTAAACTCTTTCTCTAACTCCTCAGCCCAAGGTTGCTTGGAAGAAATCGCTAGTTAGCGATAAGGCCACCTATTGTACCTACGTAGTTTTTAGTCCTTATTCCATGTAATTGTCCTTTTATGTCTTGGTGTACAATAAAGAGTTAATAAATAAATAAATAAACAATGAGATATATAATTTTGTCCGCGACTGTACCGCGGTGGGACGGCCGAGTGGCCGGAAGCCGCGTCTGGAGGGCCATCTATCGCATTTCTCTCAATTCTCTTGTTTTAAAGGAAACGAAACGCCACCAGTTTTGTAACCTTTTGGCTTGGGCCCCCGCCAACTATTCGCTAAAGTTCATTTCATGGCTTAGTTATAACTATTAGTGTGATCGTTTTGTACGATTTGACGTAAAGTGTGAATCCTGAGTAATTATGGTCTGTTGACGGAGATATGTATGTGTAGTTTTCTTTCAAATTATTGTGGATATGTTTTAAGATAAGAGTGGCAGCGTTAATAGACATTTTCTTCAGCATTTTCTATGCCGAGTTAGTAGCGGTTTTTGAGGGTTATAAACACACAATGGGCGACAAATGCAACCCTATTAAAAGCCCCTGTCTGTCTGTCTGTCAAAAGCTAATAGGTAATAGACAGACATATAATAGAAGGTATATATATATAGGTTAATAGACACTCGACATTTTCACAGAATCTGTGTTACCGCATTGGAGCAACGTGGTGGAGCATGCTCTAGACCTCCCGCAGCTGTGTCTGTGGGGGAGACCCGTGCCCAGCAGTGGGACGTCTATGGGTCGCAGCGATATGGCAATAGGCTCATCACCTATGGGACTTGTACATTACTGGTGAAAAGTGAGTGTATATATATTATGTATAGACAACACATCTGCCTGCCCTTTGGGAAAATACAGGGTTGATATTATGTTATGTTATTAGGTAGTCATTGTTCAGTATGTTATCGTCAAATCAAGTCGTCACACACCACACAACATTATAGTTTTACTATAAACTTGAATAACGAGGTGAGATTTAAATCGTAGTAGTAGTTTAAATATTTAAAGCTGATTTACTAACATAAATTCAAGCTTCCAAATTCTAATACAACTAATTCACATTCCGCACACATAAATCCGCAAACATCGCATTATAAAATACGGAAGGGAGACGTGTACAAATAGTTAACTCTTAATGTTTGGTGTGCAATGTAAATCACAGTGAGATATTTAAAATAGACCGAAGATGATTATTGAGAGCAATTAATATTTCTAATGTGGGTTAGCTTCGAACTTGCGACATTTTGTGTTGCCCAACCGTGAGAGGAGCGCAGCTTTGATTGTAAGTACCGGCTGGGTAAGTAGGTACATTATATTTAGACATCATATACATATATCTAGGTCTCGTTCTCTCTTTATAGAAAATTTAAATTTTACTTTTATCATGGTGATAACTTGGTTGACTAGAAATATAGGTAGGTACAATAGACACGTAATTTATTAGTTAACTAATAACTAATATTTACATTTATTTTACTTATAATGCCCTAAGGCACAAGAGTAATTCAAAATTGATTATTGAAAAATAAATTTAAAAAAGTAAGAAAATAAAATTTTAGAAAACTATTTATCTCTCGCTGCGACCCATAGACGTCTCACTGCTCGGCACGGGTCTCACTATCTATAGTGTCAAAATTGGAAAAGGAGCACAGGTCGCCCCTACACAAGGTAGACGGACCTGAAGAATTCGGCGGGAAACCGCTGGATTCAAAAGCACAAGATCGGTGAAAATCTTGGAAATCACCAATGAATCTCAAAACGCTAATGGACGAAATATAAAACTAATATTGCCTTAAGAAAATGATGAATGACAGATACAATGAACCAGGTGCCAAGGAAAACGAGATACGACAGCACGATACTACATCACGACACGACATCACGACACTACATCGCAAGTCGCAGCGCAACCCACATCGACATTTACCGCATTACAACGTTTTCCTGGAGCACGAAATGTATAAATTATATTTAGCAATTAGACTGGATCATCAAAATGCTTGCCGGCGACACCCGACATTTCTTCATACTCACATCTCTACCTATTTACTCGTATCTATGCCTATTCCTTGGTTATTTCCGTGCGTAGGCCCATTTTGCGATATTAATATTGATTCTGTGGATAACACGACACTATCAACGTATCTACTAAATTAATTTACTAAAGTATTTACCTGCTTTCGTTATAATATTTAGTTTAACAGAATTTGATCATAGGAAATTATATTATCTGTAGATAATATTTTCTGAGTGAAAGTTGTTTCTGAGTTCTAAGGGTTACGTTATGTAGAGTTGAGACGACATAATAAGAGTAATATTGTGTAGTACCTAGTACCACTATGACGTAATAATCGGCACATTTTATTACTAACAAAACAGACAATAAACTGGATGACTATCTGGTGTTATTACCTAACATTGGCGCTTCCCAGGCTTTTCTATGTGCCCTATTGACAACAGGAAAATACTTAATTTTAGTGCCTTTCTATTGAATACTAGCAACTCGTAATAACTTTAAGTATCTCCGATGTTTTGCCATCCATTATAGTATTAGTAAGTAGTAGGTGAGTATTAGTAGCTAAACCTACAATAAATTTGATGTCTAACACTACCTAATCCTATTATTGGAGGAATAATAAAACGTTTCTCCTTTATACCGACCTGAATTTATTAAAAAATACTTTTATTGATTTTTCCTTATAACCTAAGATATTATGTTGAGGAAAAAAAATAAAAATTGTCCAAAAATTGTGCCAAAATGGTTATAAATAAAGGAACTCAAGAAAAACTGAGTTGAATTTGTAACTACATCTTTTCCTGTCAGTACCTACGTGACGCATTTTTACTGATTTTAATATTAATGAATACGACGATATACTAACAATAATGAATATTTACCTACTATAAACGTAACATAAGAAATGATCTGATAAGACTCTCGTTATTTTTGGATTAATTACGCGCGAGTGACATTTATGGAAATCATGAATAGCAATTCTACTTTGAGGTGTTATAATAGTTTTCAGGAAGACGTCTTTGCATAGTCAAAGGCTTGCCAGGTAAATTTAGCTTTACTAAGCTACCAACTAAATATCAATGAAATTAAATTTACCATTGAAATGAGTTCCACTAATTTTAACTTGGTAGGTTTCAAGTATTGATCTAATAATAGGTACATTTTTGTATTCGTTAGTGGCCAACCCAGTGTCCAATGTTCTCAAGACACCGAAGGTCGACAAGGCTTTGTGATTTTAATGACCATTGAATGACCATTGCCACTGACGACTTTAACGTGCCCTCCGAAGCACGGATGCGCCCACGAAATTATGCGAGATCCACAAGCCGACCGTGCCCATAGTTGCTTGGCTGAGATATTCAAAGTCGAATTATTTTTGATTAATTATTAAACATTGAAATATTCTTTATTATTTATCTAATATAAATATGTTGAAGTTTAATAAGCATTCTTAATTATTTTGTGACTCAAAACATACCGTACCACACCACCACTCGTACTTAAAATATTCAGAAAACAGGCATATATGTTTGATCATTGAAGTATATGAAACTTTTATATCTACATGGCCTACATGAGTGTGTGGATCTGTTCAGTTGCACGATGGATGAGTTCACAAATATTTGTAATAAATTAAAAATTCTAGTTATTTATTTGACATATTAATACTATATATTTTTGTTGACATTGATTGAGTTTATTAAATAAGCATTGAACTATTATTTTGTGAGTGACATTTAATTAGATAAATTAGTTAAATAAAGAAATTGTGTCACTAGTCAGATATTGACATTTTTATTAGATACTAGCTGTAGTACGCTTCGCTGTGGCACATTGTGATTGAATGGTTGCGAAATGAGAAACAAAACAAAGAATACATGTCATATAAGTTT